>ML817214.1:58651-69962 GCA_009831015.1 Picea engelmannii | reverse complement strand
GCTCTGTGTAAGGATTTCACAAATATTTCAGCATTATTCTCTCTGTTGTCAAACATTGCAAATCTCATTTCAAATTTCAGACATTTCAGAACATATATCAAATAACGGCAATCTGACCATTTTCACACAAAGAAGCGGACGAATCCTCTGCAGCGCAATCTGTGTCATTGTTGACAACAGCAGCCATTGTAAGCTGAAGCTCCCTGTCGCTGCTGCACCTTACCGATACTGTTGTAAAGCTGCGATTTCTACACAACTCCTGAGACCAACGGGATCTACTCGAAGGCGGGTTGTATATAAAGCCCTGGCCCTGGGAGAAGCAAGCAACCATTGCATATCCTTCTTTTACTTATAATGTGAACCTCTGCCCCTGAAGGAAAAAATTTGGTTTTGGTTTGAGTTTGAAAGACGGACTGAAGGAAGGAATTGAACTTACGATTTGTGAATTGTGTTGCTTCAATCCATGCATTACCAGGTTCTGCGCTGCGGCCATGGCCATGGATGGCTAAGCAATTGAAAACCTGAAACTCTCCAGCTTGGATTTGCAGAGAACCGAGCCCATGCAGCGGAGTCTACTGAAATATAGGATGTTATATTTAAAGTAGGGTTGAAATGTTTACATTGTTGTCAGACCACGGCGATCATTAACGGAAAGACGTGCAGCACGGTCACGGTCACGGTCACCGTCACCGTCACCGTGACATCAACTAGGCAATGGTTCACTTGGAAGGAAGACCACCTAACACCTATCTGTTTAAGCCAATATTCATGATCAAAATTGAAACCTTGTCACGGTCACCGTCACCGTCACCGTGACATCAACTAGGTAATGGCTCACTTGTAAGGAGGATCACCTAACACCTTCGTGTTTAAGTCAATCTTCGTGATCAAAATTGAACCCTTGTTATGGTCACGATCAATGTAACATCTACTAGGCAATGGCTCACTTGTAAGAAGGACCACCAAACACCTCCATATTTAAGCGATCTTTGTGATCAAAATTGAACCCTTGTTGTAGTGACGATCATTGTAACATCTACTAGGTAATAGCTCACTTTTAAGAAGGATCACCTAACATCTTCTTGTTTAAGCATTTTCATGATCAATTGAAACCTTCCTAGACATGTCCTAGAAGGGTGATTCAAAAATCATTATTAAAAGGTTTATATTTTAATAATTTGTAGGTGTTTGGATTCTTGATATTGTACTTTTTAATGTTAAATGAGGATGGATGTGAATTACGATCATAATTCAACATTTAATACTTAGTATTTACTTTTAGTGTTTAAACATTAAAATCATCTCAATCTTTGTGTTGGCTCTTGACTATTCGCTAGTATAGTGTCCTTTCCATGACTATAAATTCATCACAAAGTTCACGTCCACATAAACCTACTACCATATTGCCATCTTCTCTATTTTAAATGTCCCTTAATGAAATCTTCCTACAGAAGCTTAGACACTTTGTATTTTCTAATCCCCACTTAAATTCATGTGCTATGAGCATTATAGATCATCTTCGCTCTGATGGTTGGCATCTCGTTCACTGTCCATACTTTATGTGTTTAGCTCCCTCTGTCTCTATTCTTGGCTTTGCAAAATCCCAAAACAATTAGTCATGGTCATGCATGTGAATCGCAATGGCATTGGGAACTTATTGGCAAGATTAATTGCAAATCGTGATCTCAATGACAATATTGAAGAGCAAACATTAGACATTGGTCAAACCAGAAGCAATCAGGTTGGTTGTCTTTCTTCACATTCACATGTTCCATCTCTCCAAAAGTATATTAAAGATTGATTCATAGTTGTTGTGTTGCATTGGTAATGTTATGTGTCTATATGTTATTCATTATGTGGTTATGGTGTTGGGCATTATTATTTGAGCACATTAGCTACCCCCTTGACCATTAAAATGTAGTTCATAGCACCCAGTTATTTTAATATATACTTAATGGAAACAAAACAAAACATACTTGAATGTAAAGCTCTCAACCATCCATCGTGATCTTGAGTGAGGTGGTTAAGCTCGTGGTAGAAATAATGTATAGTTTTTCTTTGTTACGCATGTAACTCTATTAATGATTTTATTTGGGATTAAAGAGTATTAATCTTAGTGAAAAAATGTTACATGCAATGTTCTTAATTAAGTTTTGATATTAACCTACACAAAAAGGACCTTGTCAACATAAAAATACTTCAAATTGTGAGTGCAACATTGAGAAATGTGGTTTTTTTCATTTTCTACATCATCAAATCATCACTCCTCCATTCTCCACATCAATCATCCCCCCTTCCCTAATTCTCTACATCTTTATCTATCACACTCCTTTTGTCACAGACCTACAGTGTACTCTGATTTTTCTTTGCAAACTTGAGATTCTCCCAAGTTTGTTTCAGCACTTGAGGTCGTGCGGCACTGCCTTGCCTCGACCACAGGGTCTTGGACAGCCTGCACCTAATACAACCAGACTATGCATCTTCACTTAAGGTCTACCCATAACTCTAACTTAAGCTACAATCTATTAAATGCAACTAAGTCTTATTGAACCAAGTTCATCCAACACTAGGCACATGTCTAAACACAACCTTTAAAACATCCCAACATATAACACTTAGCCAACACAAAACAAAGAAAGGAATAGTAACATCAAGCAATCATAAAGAGTCCACAACACACATGTATAGGTGGTACCCAGAGCAAGTGCCTTAACTATATTATATGAAGAATGCCACAAATATACAAGGGAGTTGCGGCCTCCTGCCTAAAACTCTATTACAAATGTACAATGAGTCTAAGGCAATACTACCTTCTCCCTACTGTCCAACAAACTTGCATAATCCAACCCCTTAAGCAATTGCAAGCGTACCTCATATGGGTCATGTCTTCTTCTTCTTATTCTCACTCTAGAAAGTGCAATTCGCCCTACTATGCCTAACCTTAAACTCGACACAATCTTAGAACTCCTTTACACTCTTGGTGAATGACCAATCACTTCTACCTAAGCACTTTTGAGGCATCCTCATTTTATATGAGACTTTCCTTACACTTGCAAGCCCCTTCACTCTAAGGTGAACCCAAGTGCATCCCTTAACTTGCTTCCTTTTGACTTGTCTGCTAACTGTCTACGTCCAACAAGTGCACTCGATAGTGCATCCAAGTATGCTCAACAATGCGCCCAAGTTCATCCAATTGTGCCCAAGTCCATCCAATTGGGTCCAAGTTCATCCAAGTGTACCCAATTCTATCCAAATGTGCCCAAGTGTGCCCAACTAGTGCAAGGGTACCCAAAACTGACTCTTCTAGTCACCAACCTTTCATCATGTCCTTCCATGTCGGTCAATGACCACCAAGGTGATCATGTGATGGAGGTGCCCGAAACCATTCAAGGTCAGGGCCTTACATCCTCCCCCACTAAAATTCATTGTCATCCTCGATAACATGCTCAAGAACCTAGTGTCCTCCAAGTCTACTCCCATAACCATGCATCCATCCATAATTAATGACTCCAACTGCGCCATATTATCCATGCCATGTTTCTTATGCAACTGCCCATTATCCAATTCTTCCTTGGAACAAAGTGTCTTTGCCCAACCTATGTTAACAATGCTTCTTGGATGTCTTTATTGAAGTTGTTGTATTCTACTGTAACTGCAATCCAAGTCCAACATTGCTACAACTACCTACTACTGTTGCAGTGCAACTTTCCTTGAGAAGATCATCAAAATATCCAAGTGTTGCACTATCCAAACCTACTACCACATTGATACTTTTACTAGCTTGCCATGCTTATGTACATTGGATCCCCTCGAGACTTGAATTGAATGGGTAGCTAATCCAACCATTGTCTTCAATGCTTGAGAATGCACTTCCCTATACCCAAACAATCTTTTCCTTCTATATTTGAATCACTTTGTATAAATTTCATGAACAAGAAAAAGATCTATATCCTTTTTCTCAAGTTGTTAAGTCATTCCCAACCAAAAATTTTCGAGACACATTTTCCACAGGTGCACTAGGCTCCATTGTCGTTCCTTGGGAAATGAGCCTTCCTAACGTGGGTTAATGAGAAGACAATGGTAGGTGGTTGTCATGGCCATCACCAACAACCTATCCAAAATCCACTAAGGCATATGAAGAGTCTAGAAGACTACCATACTTTTGTGTCAAATACATCAAAAGAGGCACATTCGAACCAATTATGCCATTTCTCTCTTCCAACAATCTTTCGACTTCTAGGTCATCTTGCCAACTATCTTGTCCAAGTGTGCCCAAGGAGGGTTCAACCTCTTCCTTGGTCCTCACATACTAGGGTATGCTATCAATCCTAGCCCATATAAGTCGAATGCTTCATTAGCATCCTTGGTTGAATCTTCCACTGTCTCCATTTATCCACTTATAACTAGAATGTCATACTTATATAAGCAAACATCCACCACTTTATCTATTGTTGTCACTGTGGAGTTCACTATGGCTTTAAGCCTGTTGAGTCTCTACTCCAATGCCTTCACTAAGTTGTTGTCCACTAAATATTGCACAAGATTTTCTCCTGAAGTCCCACCTATGGATCATCCATAAAGTCCAATGCCTCCAAGTTCTCTACTGCAAGGTTGCTCAACCCCTCAACTAGTTGTAGAAACTATGTTGAAGGAAGTAATTCTGCCAAAAACTTCATGCACCTACCTTGATATAGGGATGACACATGGATTTTGGCCTTAAAAGATGAAAAAACAATTTAGGTGAGGCATACGTGTTTCCTTCACCTTCCTTAGGAATTCTTGCCCCAAAACAATGTCAAATCCATCCATAGGCATAATGGTTAAACTTACAATTCCACTCCAATATCCAAGCTTCAAGGTTACTTCATTGGTCATACCAACCACCTTTTCCACTTCTGAGTTCACCATTTTGAAAGAAGTGTGTGTTGGCTCAAGTTACAACCGAAGTTCTCTTGCAACATCTTCCTTCATGAAATTGCGGGTCATCCCACTGTCAACTGTGGCATCCACTAATCTTCCATTCAGTATTGATAGAACATAGCAAGGTCTTGTGAAGTCTTGCTTTTGAATTATCTTCGACTTATCTTCTAACACAACACTCAAGACTTGAAAAACACCAATAGAGGGTTTGTCCACTTGCTCCACAATGGACAATTCCTACTTCATCTGACAATTCTTTGCACAATGATCTTTTGCACAAATCCAACAAGAAACAAGCTTACCTTTTTCCTTAGGAGCATCTAGTTGCTTGGCCTTGTCCTCACCATAATTTTGAGATGACTTTGCCTTCCCTTTGTCTTTCTTCTTACTCTTTCCATGCTACTTCTATCCTGTAGAATCCTCACCGGTCTTTGGACCACCTTTCGCATCTACCTTGTAGTCCAATAGCTTGTCTCTTGTGGTGATGGATGCCACAAGGGTCTATACGTTTTAGTGTCATGGATCACTTTGCACCCAAGGTCACGATCCATTCATAAAGTGGAACAACCTATCTTCTTTAGACATGTCCTTGATCTCCAACATGAGGCCTGGAAAGTCCTTGATGTTAGCTTGAATCCCGAATGTATGCCTAAGAGCCATCAATTGATTCTATGCAATCTAAGACTGATTCTCTAGCCCAAATTGAGCCTTCAATGCTGCTTTCATCTCCACCCATTTTTCAAACTTCTTTATACTACACCTAGCTACCAAGTCCTCCACTTGGTTTCTCCACCAAAGCTTTGCAGTACCTGTTAAGAACATTGTCCCAACATTCACCTTAGTTTCATTTGAACTTTCATTCATCTGCTTTGAGTATTGTTCAATACCCCAACAAAAGTTTCCAAGTAACTTAGCATTATAGGTGTCATCATATGGTTCTAGTTCCTTAATTTTTATTCTCGTAGGCACTAACGAACTATGCCCAGTGGAAACAACTCATTTCAATAAGTCAATGGTATCTTCTTGGCCTTTGACTTGTGTCACAACAAAGTTCAACAAGTCTTCCGCCATTCCATTGACATCACTGCTCAAGGTTGTAGTCATCATGTCTATAGTATTTTGACTCACGTCTATGACATCATTAAAGGTCTAGCACTTGTAACTCATCTCTTCTTCCAAAGATCTTGTCTTTTCTCCATGCTTACAAAGAGAGGTTGGCATCTTCTCAACATTCCTTTCTAAGTTTGGAGACTAGTCTTCATCATTGGAGTCTTAGGATCCTCACCATTATCGTTGTCCTCATGATGTGCAATTATCTCTACATGTGAGCTAGTCATGGGCACTTCACTGAAAATGCCTCACAACTCATCCCAAAGCCTATTGTTTTGCTTCAAATTTGTTCCATTGTGATGAAGATGATATGATATCACTTGTCACAATAGTGACAGTTGTGAAGAGCACCGAAACTATCACGAAATCAACTCTGAAATCACCTTTCCTTCAGAAAGTGGTGAAGAGTATGATTTGATACCACTTGTTGCAGACCTATAGTCTACTCGAATTTTTCTTTGCAAACTTGAGTTTCTCCCAAGTTTTTTCCGACACCTAAGGCCACGTGACACTACCTTGCCTTGGTCGTAGGGGCTTAGCCAACTTGCACTTACTACAACCAAACTATGCCTCTTCGCTAGAGGTCTACTCATAACTCTGCGTCAAAACCACAATTTGTCAAATGCAACTAAGTCCTACTCAACCAATTTCATCAAACATTGGGCACATGTCTAGTCATGGCCTTTAAAGCATCCCAACAATACTTTAACACTTAGCTAATATTTCAATACTTAACCAACACAAATCAAAGCAAGGAACAATAACATCCAACAATCATAAAGATTCCACAACACACATGTATATGTGGCACCTAAGGGAGGTGCCTTAAACTTATTACATGAAAAATGTCATAGTTATACAACAAGGGAGTTGAAGCCTCCTGCTGGCAACTCTTTTACAAATGTATAATGAGTATAAGGCAATATTGCATTCTACATATTGCCCAACATAATTGCTCAATCCAACCCCTAAAGCAACCACATGCTTACCTCCTACAGGTCATGTCTTATTTTTCTTTTGACTTAGCTAGTGCAACTCACCCTGTTGTGCCTAACCCTAAACTTAGCACAACTACAGAGCTCCTTACAATCTTGGTGAATGAACAATCACTTCCACCTTAGCACTTTTAAGGCATCCTCCTTTTATACGAGACTTGCCTTGTACTTGCAAGCCCCTTCACTCTAAGGTGGACCCAAGTGTCATCCATCAACTTGATTCCTTTGGTGACTTGTCCATTGACAATCTGCATCCAACAAGTGTGCCTGACAATCCGTCCAAGTGCACTCGACAGTGTACCCAATTCTGCCCAATTGCACCCAAGTCCACCCAATTGTGTCCAACTACACCCAAGTGCATCCAACTAGTGTGAGTTGCAAAGGTCTATGGTGCACCCAAAGTGAACAAGGGTGCTTGACATGCCCATGGTGCATCTTGCATTGTCCAAGGGCACCCAAAACCAACTCTTCTAGCCATCAACCTTTCGTGATGTCCTTCTATGCTGGTCAATAACCTTTGAGGTGATCATGTGATGGAGGTGCCCCAAGCCATTCAAGGCCAATGCCTTACACTTTCACTTTATTCTTATTCTTTCTCACAACACTAACATTTGTTAGAGGTTTCTTTTGTTTATTTCCTTGTCAAATCTTTTGATAATACCTCTAGAGATTTATATTCATGTGCCCCATCCCAAGCCCAAGATCCTTCAAATATATCCTTCACAACTTTGAATGCTTAAACCAACCTTTTTTATATCTGGACGAGATTCATAAGAAAGATTTGGAGAAGGAAACACAATTGTTGTTTTTATTAGATCTATGTAGTAGGGATTTTGCTCTAACATCCACTCTACAAAACAATTCTGCATGAATCAACAGATGGAGCAATGAATAATCAATATACTTAATAATAGTAATAAATTTGGTGGTGTTGATTAATGATTTTTGTTAAGTTTATGTTTGTATATATGGATCTCATGAAAATACAAATAATAAACATCATAGCCTAAATAATTAAACATGGGTGTAATCATGTTAGATTCACATGTTCCCAAAGGCTTCTAAAGCAAATTTGGTCCCCTCTTTATATTGTTTTGATGGAATTGTTGCCCTTTGGTAAAGGCCTCGAGGTTTGTTACAAATTATTCTATAACCAACATACCAAATGTGCTTAGGGGATTAAAGAGCAACCACTCACATGGTTACATATTCTTTTTGATATTCTCAAGGTATGAATCCAATATATCGTCTTTCTCCATCATATGGATACATAGAACAGATCCTTTCTTCTATGGGTATTTGACTATGCCATTGCGTTACCATTTATTTTAGCTTTATCTAACCTATTTAACACACTTGAATAACACCATTGCAATCATTGAATATTCCAAGTGTATCCAATATGAATTGTCAATTGTAATTGCATTTGGCATAATGCATCCTAGAGGTGTATTGTAATTCTTGATATGACTTAATGATTAGTACCCATAATACCATAACAAGCAAAGCTATCAAAAGTTAGTAGGGTTATTGGAAGCAACCAATTCAGATGGTGATGTAACAAGGAGGTTTGTCCAATGATCTATACAAAAATATAGTTCCAACTCTTTCCAACCTACACCATACCATTGCTCCTCCACCAAGACACCAAATTAGTGGGAATATGTGATACATGCATGATAACAAGTATCATACATTGATTTTGCAGAACCTATGGATGGTTGTTATTTTCTACGTTGATCATTATCCTTATCGAATAAATATAGAAAATCAATTGTGCATGTAATTTACTAGTTTCTATAGAAATTTTGAAAAATCTTTCATACAATATAAAACTTCCACCTCACTTGAACGAGGTCACAAATTTATCACATGGAACTTTCAAACTTAGGGATGCGTTGAAATATTTTAAAATACACTTATGAATATCTCAAATGTGTCCACAACTAGTCTAGGAAAGTTCAAGTATAAAAACACCACAAAATGTGTGGTGTTATTTATTAGAAAATATAAGATCCAGAGGAGAAATAACATAATATACCGAGATTTAGAGCATGAGTGGCATATTATAATAGCAATAGGCAATTGTAGAATAACCATAATATCACGAATAATATTACCCTTATCGATGAAAGCAATGTTCACTTGCCTCTTGAAGGGGGCAACTTTCAATTGAGCATAGCTCCAATTACAATATGCTTCACCAGACATCCCATTACCTTGCTTCTACTTCATTATATAGTTTCTATCTAACCTCCTAAGAAATTTTTAGTAGTTGGAACCTTCTAGTAATCCTTCTTACGATTATTCCTTTCACACTATATATACTACACGAGCCTTATTTAATAGAGATGGCCTCAATACATAACAACCTATCTATCTACTTAAGGTGGGTAGGGTAGGACCCCAACGTGCCCTCCCCATTAAAAAGTAACATTGTCCTCAAGGCTAGAGATGAGGGAATTGTTGAAGGATCTATGTTGGTTCACATGTGGTATCTTCAAGTTATGTATCCTTCCATTTTATCAGTGCCTCTTCTATAGTGTGTTGGTGGAGATGTCTCCCATCTTTTGTTAAGGACGACCTTTGGTTGTAACCAAATGGAACCTTCTTCATTTAGTTATGGAAGGCAAGTTTGGATATAGGAATTATAGCCAACAACTTTTTTTAAACACGAGATATGAAAGATTGGATGAATTTTAAAGTGACTAGGAAGCGTTAATTTGAAAGCCACTTTCCCAATACGTTTGAGTACCTTATATGGGCCATAAAACTTGGGAGCAAGCTTCTAGTTGTGCTTGTCTTTAAGTGAGGTCTACTTATAAGGTTGTAGATGGAGGAACACATAATCTCCTTCATCAAAATGGTGTTTAGAAGAATGTTGATCAGCCTACTACTTCATCCAGTTTTGAGCCATGACTAGATTATCCTTGAGAATGTGGAGAATGTCGGCTCGAACTATGAGGGTTTTATTAACCTCCTGCACCTTAGAGAATCCTTGTAAATAGGATAGTATCAATGGGTTTTTTTTTCCATAGACAACCTATTATGCTAGCAACAACCCCTCCCCATGTTTTATATTATTCCTTTGAACATCATTCCTCTTCAAGTTGAGGTTATCATGGGGTCCCTCCTTTCTTTATTTCAACTTTTCATGGTTTATTTTATCCAATTATGGGCCATTATGTCTTGTTGCAAGTTTGCCTAAATGTACTAGTTTCAAACTCGCATTTTCCCTGAACTAAACCATCCTTCAAAGGACTTTGCTTCTAAAATGCTCATCTCCTGTCGATCTAGTGTTTATCGCTGGCAAAAATCTTTATGGGTGTCGATACAGTGTTAATCGCTAGCAGAAATCTTTCTGGGCACCGATATAGTTTTATCACTGGTAGAAATCGTTTTGGGCGTTGATACAGTGTTCATTGTTGGTATAAATGTTTCTTGGTACCAATATAGACTCCATCGCCCAAAATAATATTTTATGGCTCCAAAACGTACCACTTTGCCACAAAAAAGTTTTTTTGGCAACAAAACACCACATGTCGATGAGAAAAAAAAAATCTCGTTGATACATCGTTGGAAAAATAGATTGTCTCTATCGATACATCAACGGATAAAATCTTTTTTTCCATCGATACATTGCTAAGAAAAAAGTATTTTTCCATCGATGTATTGTTGAGGAAAGATGTTTTCCTTGTCGACACATCGCTGAGAAAAAGTAATTTTTAGTAGATGCATCACTGCGGACAATCTTTTTCCCCATCGATACATCGCCAAGAAAAATATTTTTTCTTGGCAATACGAACCCACATCATTAAATTCACACGTGCGAGGTGAGTTGTCATTGTTAAATTCTTGTACGACCTGTCTTTTTTGTTTTTCATTCCCAACGATCATTTTTTAACCTATAAAACCATGTTTGTCACCCCATTTGACACCGTTGCAATCAAATATATTGTGTCCACTTGGGATAGGCTTGGATCACTTGCTACTCCACATCATTTTCCATGAGCGCTCATCCCCTCGACTGTCGACTCACACACTAACAGGTATGCTACACCCCTTTCCACATCAGTTTACTTTCCTCATAAATAACATAAAACAAAGGATATCGTAAGGGGATTTTACTCCACAGGTAAATTAGCTCTTTATTAACCACATTTTCTTTCACATCTTGCATGGTGATAACCTCCCCCATTTACAAGTGCCCACAACTCTAACTCCTCCAAACATTATCTCCCGTGTTTTTTTTTTTGTTTTTTTTAATCCAAAGTAGGTTTTTTTTT
>ML817214.1:0-49321 GCA_009831015.1 Picea engelmannii | reverse complement strand
GGGCCTCTGGGTTTCCCTTTCCCTCTCTTTTTTCTGGTCTTTAGACCACCTCTGCGTTTTGGGAGACTCGAAACTAATTATAGATTGGATCAACCAGTCCTGCAAGCTTCACTCTGTCCATTTGGAGGGTTGGAAGCGTGAAATGAGGATGTTAGCCAACAAGTTCACTGATATCCATTTCAGGCACATACACAGGGTACACAATCAGGTAGCCGATTCCCTATCAAAGAGGGCTCTCAACGACGTTATTGGAAGGCTCTCAGTTTTCCATAGTGCAAATGGAATTGAGAGTCCTATCTCCACCTATAACCTCTTTGAAGTTTAATTCTCTCTTCACAGCTATCGTGGATTAATCTTTGGTTCCATCGCTGAATCACAGTTCGGTCACTGCTCTGTTTTTTTCATTTCTGCTCACGGCCTCTCCCACAGATCTCGCCCAGACATCTGAACATGGGTGAGTGAAACCCAGTTAGAAAAAGGCGACCACATTACAAGCGTTTTCTGTTATAAATCTGCGAGACTGTATCACGTTTTTCGCTGTATTGGTAACTGCTTTTATTGCGCCTGCACCTATCAGCAATTTTACCATGTATGCAACTGAATTCTGTAAATGATTTATACCTAATATAAATCGAGTCAATTTTTTTATGGAAAAAAAAAAAGCTCCCCCATTTACAAGTGCCCACAGCTCTGACTCCTTCNCTAAGGCAGTGCCCACGACCAAAGGATTAAGCACGAGGAGTTTCTCTTGGTGGAGCATGCATCCATCCTTTTGTTAGAAATTGGAGCCATCATTCGAACTCACGAACAACATGCTCACTCATATGAAATCGACTTTTCTCTAAAGCTCCCACTCGCGCCAAGGGATACTTCTCGTGGGCTCCATAATTGGTTTCACGTTTAGTGGGTAGCTAGAACCTACGATTTAATAAGGAAAAAGGGAATATGCTACTTAGTACCGAAAGACCTCTCTGTATCTTAGGTTACCATGGATACTCTACCAGGGGTTTGCAGATAAGTGATTTTCCCTCAAGATACATCTTGTCCCACTACATAATTTGTAGTTGTTTAAATGTTAACCAGACTAATTTTATGTATTTGACATGGGTGAATGATAGGAACCATTACAACCACCTATTGAAGAAGAAACAACAAAGATCTCATCTTTGAATTTTCATCATACATAGAGGAAGAAGAGGTGGACGCCAACACCCATGGCCCCCTTTTACGATGACACACTTTGTATTATTGACAGAGACGTTTCCTATCACTTAGGCAAGATATTCCAGATGTTGACTAATGAAACGTTCCCATAATTTCCATAAGGGGACTGATATCTAGGCATCTATCAAACAATTAGACGCTCCATATTCCAAAAGTTAGCAACACACGTAGCGGTTTTCCCATGCGTTGAAGTCATTTCATGGATCATCATACATACTCATGTAGATAACAAATCGGTGAAATATGCACAGGGAAAGGAAATTTATTCCTTCAACCTTTAAGTGCTCAAAACATGCTAGAAACAACCAAATGAAGAAATCAAGCTCACTAAGGACTAGGTAAATGAATTCCCTTTAGATCCCATGGATCTCATGAAGAAATAGTAGATCTTGAGCAAGAATTTTAAGACCAGATCATCCAACGATTACCCTACAAAGATGTTGAGAACACCCTATGAGTATGTGGTGGCCATGTATGGAAAAGCCAATGCCTAGAAATTCAGGGTATCATGGGTGCCCTTGATCCACTCTATCACTACCACTAGACACATATTCAATTGGGCAGATATCCTATCTATTACCTTAGAAGAGACTGTATTAGCTACAAAACACACAACCCTTAGGAAACATCCAAGTTTCCACATGTCATGTTATTTATTTGATGTAATGTGTTTGGTGCATGCCTATCCTGAAATGGGTTGGAAATGGAAATCAAGCGACCCTTCCATTCTTGTTTATTGTCAATATTTATGGCAACACAAATACTGCATACACTACCATGAGATATGTGAGAAATTTTGTATTCCTCTATATCAATTATTGTTATGTGTTCATGCACCTTGCATGTCAAAGAAAGCAATGGTTGTAGTGGGGAAGATAGGAGATTGATTTGTGATGGGAAATGGGACATCTATTAGAATATATGATGCAACCAAAGTGTTGGACATAATTGTCATTGATGTCAACAGGAGAAGTAAATAACCTGAAGTCCAAAGCTCAGGAAGAAGAACGAACTGTTGATCACGATAGGATCAACAATCCGATGATGTTTAGAAAGGCTAGCACATGAAGAAAGCTCTGAAGAAAGAACAGAGTGTAGAAGATGTCGTCGGGATCAGTGGAAGGATTGCACAGTTGATCAAATGCACATAAATGGTGAGAAGACTCGACAATCGTCTGATCACTGTGAAAATAACAGTTGTCGTTTGATCAGAAGTTGACCGTGGGCTTAAGGGTTGCGAGAGGATCATGACCATTGAAAAGGATGAGATTTTGACTATCCATATACCCGTCGACCGTAGGATCAAACCCAAGTTCTTGTTGAGTAGCTGAATCATTTTCAAGTAGAAGGAACGTTGGATGATTGGTCAAACGACCATATTAAGTCGTGATCGTTGGATGCGCAAGTGCATGAATCAATAGCCGTTAGATCTAGGTAAGGTGCACCCACCTTAATATGTCGTCAAGAAGTGAGAGTGGTTTTAGGGGGACCCACACGAAACCACCCCATTCCGGACCCCCCCTCCCTTCATTAAAGGCAGAATGGCAAGGGGGGTCCGGAATCCAACCTCAACCGTTGATCTAAGCTCCTTGATCAAGGATATGCCTAGGAGTCAGCTAACAGTCCAAAACAAAGAAATGATCTAAGTCGTTGATCCAGAGGGCACGTGGCGAGTGATTGACATTTCGTTGACTCACAGGTCAGGAAAGTCAAAAGCAATATTGCATGAAACTCGCGATAAGCGAGGTTGTGAAAATATCTAGGCCATCAAATCACACAGGTTCAAGGCAGATCTCGGGCCGTCGATCAAATATACATCAAGAGATCTACGTCGACATACCACGACAACAGGCCACGTCAGTCAGAACGCGTGCATCCACGTCAGCAAGATCCACGTAAGCAAGGACTCGTGGCATACTCAGACACTGACAAGTGTCAAGTTGATACAGCATTCCAAGCACGTGAAAATCACAAATATGTATGATACGTGGCAGTCAATAGGCTGGTGACACATCATCAAGTGACGTAAGCGTTTACGTTACTCCGGGAGTCTTACTTCAGGATATTTCACCACTAAGCAAATACTCTATCCGGAAGTCTCGAATACCAAAACTCCGAAAGGGACACGTGTCAGATTATCCATAGTATCGAGATTTACCACTTCGAGAGTTTTTCGTTGTAAGCAAAAACTCCAACATCACGAAGTCCCAAACGCCGAAACGTCGAAAGGGACTATTGGAGGTCACGAAGATTCGAAGGCAAAAATGACGAAATCCCGGCAGCCACACATCTCAACGCCTGATTAAAGACACAGTCATTTGATTAAGGAAAGAAGAGATCGGATTAAGGTTTAAGGTGGACCGTTGATCTCTTCCATGGAAGAGATGTGAGCCGACTGATCATATCGGCGATATCACAACCGAGAGTTTTGTAAGGAGCAGTGTCTCGAAGTCTCGAAGGACGAAAAGCCGAAACCCCATGAGTTGTCCATCTCAGTGGGTAATATGAGCCATCCGAACTAACCAGTGATATCATGATCGGGAGTTTGGTAATACAGTGGAGTCATGAAGACTTGAAACGACAAAGTACCGAAACCCCGTCAGCCGTCCATTGTATCGAAAGAATGAATCATGTCCATTCATTTGATAAGCGCTCATGCGCTCGTCTCACCTAAACGTGAGGTCACCGCCATTGGTCATATGGTAAAGAGGTTTGACATTGCAGATTGTAATGCGTTACTGAAATTGCTAAGCATGTGGTTCTATGTCGTTGGTCATATGCTATAAGAATGTTAAAAGAACATTATAACATGTCGCTATAATTGGTAAAGCCTGTGGTTATGTAACGCACGGTCATATGTGATGGTTTGAAGGAAGCGCCTTCACAGAATCTGGTCTCTGTAAATATAACAGAGATCAGGCATCGAGTATAAATGATTAAATTGATCCATGACTGTGATCAATTTATGACAAAAATGAACCGATCCAAAGTCATGATTAAAAGAGAATAAATCATGAAAATGTGAATAAAGAATAAAAAGAAAAATGATATTAATTAAAGTTTAGATTATCATTTTAAATGAAAAGGTACAATGGTTCAAATAAAGAGACACGTTGTTTTAAATTTCACACCAGTTTGAAGATTATATAAACGAGAAAAAGTGGTGAGAAGAAAGTGTCTCTGCAGTTCAAGTCAGAAGATCAATAGCTGAAGCAGAGTCCAGGAAGAAATACAAATACCTATGTATTAAGGGTGGTTGGGTGGTGGAAGGGCAGGTTGGTGCCTGCAGAGGGAGTTGGTGCTTCCTTGTCAGTTGTAGCTGACTAAACAAGGGGGTCGTAGCCTCCTACCAGTTGGTGCTGGTAAAACAGGGTGTGGGTGCATCCTGATCAGTTGGTGCTGATCAAAGAGGAAGTACATCTTCCTTCTATGTAACATGTAAAACAAATATTGCAGTTAATAGAAAATAATTTGTGGTTTTCCCATTTGGGTTCCACAATAAAATACTGTGTCAAAATTCTGTTTGCATTAATAAACGAAAAATTGATATAATTGTTGTGTCACTGATTCACCCCCCCCTCTTAGTGACAGGATCTGATTCTACAATTGGTATCAAAGCAAGGTTCCTTCAGCACAGTCTAACAAACTTGAAGGTAGATCTTGAAGATGGGTCAACAAGAAGGGATGTCTAACAACAAAGCACCATTGTTCAATGGAGAAGGTTATGCTCTATGAAAAAATTCATGTTAGCACTCGGTTTTGATATATGGAAATTTGTTGTAGACGGTTACATTGCACCGACTACTCCACCCAAAGACTCTGGAGGAAAGAAAATCTGCGATGATAACTCAAGAGCAGTTAATGGAATTCTAGCTGGGTTGACTGATTCTATATGTGTGAAAGTTATGCATTTCAAATTGGCCAAAGAAATCTGGGACAAATTGGAAGCTGTATATGAAGGAGATGACAAAGTCAAAGAAGCTAAACTACAAACCTACAGAACTCAATTTGAAAATCTGAAAATGAAAGAAGAAGAAAATATCGTTGAGTACTTTCACAGGGTAGATGAAGTGGTCAACTCAATTAGAGCAGTAGGATAAGAAGTTACAGATAAACCTATTGTGCAAAAAATACTAAGGTCATTACCTATGAGATATAATGCAAAGATTTCTTCAATAGAAGATAGATCCGATCTAAAAACACTCACAGTTGATCAACTCCATGAAATCTTTACAACATATGAAATGAGAATAGGGCATGATAAATCAACAAAAGATGAAACAACCTTCAAAGCATCCAGGACAAAGACAAATTAGAAGCAAAATCCTCAATCTAATCATCACGAAGAATCTGATTTGGAAGAAGCCAATTTCATTAGAAAACTTTAGAAAGGTTCAGGGAAGTACAAAGGCAAGCTTCCGTTCAAATGCTTTAACTGTGGCAAAAATGGTCATTTTGCATTCAAGTGTCCTTACCCTAAGGAGGACCTTGAAGATCAAGAAAACAAAAATATTCAATATAAGAAAAAGGAAAAACCCAACTTTAAGAAAAAGTTTTACAGAGGGAAAAATAATTTTTATTCAAAAGAGGAAAACAACAGTTCATCTAAGTTCAGTGATAACAATGAATCTGACGATGATGGCGTCCTTTTCTTAGGTATTGAAGAGTCTAATGAAACAAAAAAAATCAAATATGAAGAAGAGCCAGAAGATGAAGCAGAAGTCAATATGGAGGAAGAACTTCTCAGTGCTATGAATGAATTAAGAAAATACAAAACTAGATATAGACACATGAAAGGTTTTGTAAGTGAACAAAAAGAAAAATATGAACAAAGGGAAAAAGAAATGGAGAAACTCATGAGCAACCCGAGAAAACAAATCTTAGAAGCAAATAAGATCGAAGAAAATCTGGAAAAATCTCTTAAAGAAAAACAAATAACTTATGAAAGAATGGAGGCATAAATAGTTCATCTGAAAAAGGAACTGGATGCAAAAATAATTCAAACAAAACTTGAAAATAGCTCTAAAATATTAGATAAGATTATTACAGCTCAAAGGGATCTTGAAAATAAAAATGGAATAGGTTATTCTCAAAAGGAAAGCCATGTTAATTCAAAATCTTATGCAGATGCTCTTCGAAGTACGTTCAAGAAGAAGAATGAAGAGAAGACAAGTAATGATAAGAGCTCCAAAAAATTACCTCCACTCATCAGGAAAGTAGGCAAGACAATACCAAAGAAGCTTTATCAAAATAGGTATCCTCACATTTTTCTTGGTTACTGCTATGCTTGCTCTAATTCTGGACACAAAGCTATAAACTGTAGAGCATATAAAAAAAAGAATCTGAAGGTTAAGAACTACATCCATAAAGATAAACAAGTAGCAAAACCAGTTAGAGGCAGAAACTATAACCCCTTTGCACCCTTACAAGAAGGGGACTTACAATGCTTCAGATGCCACGACCATGGGCATAAAGCCATTAATTGCAAACTAATGGAAGCCTCAGAATAGTCCAAGTTAATTAGAGAGCAAAAGAAACTTTGGAGAGTAAAAACATCAAAGAGGGATTGCCTTATTGCCCTGAAAACTCAAGATGAAAAGGATCTCTGGTATGTTGACAGTGGATTCTCGAAACATATGACAGTTAACAAGAACAAGTTTTTAGACTTAAAGAAACAAAAAGGTAAAGTTACATTTGGTGATAATGCTTCAAGTAACATACTTGGGAAAGGCATTGTGAGCTTGGGAAAAGACAAAGCTAGAAATGTACTACTTGTCGATAAATTGAAGCCTAGTTTATTAAGTGTCAGTCAAACCTGTGATCAAAGACACTTCTGTATCTTTGACTCTCAAAAGTGTGAGATGAGGAGAGAAGACACAGGAAAATTAGTTGGCACTGCTCCTAGAACTCTTGAAAATGTATACATACTAAATGCTAAATTAAAAGAAGAGTGTCATATAAATACAGTAGATGAAAGTTGGCTATGGCATAGAAGGTTGGGGCATATTAACTTTGACAATCTTGTGAAAGTCAACAACCTTGGTGCAGTAAGAAACTTGCCAAAAATCATAAAACCTTCAAATGCTATGTGTAGACACTATCAACTAGGGAAACAAACTAGAATAAGGTTCAAGGCAAAAGAATACACAACCTCAAAATCGTTAGAACTTGTTCACACTGACCTATGTGGACCTACTAGAACCAAGAGCTTGCAAGGAGAGTCTTACTTTATGTTATTCATTTATGACTTTACTAGAATGAGTTGGATATGTTTTCTCAAAGAAAAATCAGAAGCACTCAATAAATTCAAAGCTTTTAAAACCCTTGTTGAAAATGAAAAAGAGACAAAAATAAAATGTCTTAGATCTGACAATGGCGATGAATTTACCTCAAGAGAGTTTGATGTCTTCTGTGAAACTCAAGGAGTAAAAAGACAATTCTCTGCTGCTAGAACGCCCCAACAAAACGAGATTGCTGAAAGAAAGAATAGAACAGTTCAGGAGGCTACAAGGACCATGCTAAATGAAGCAAAATTATCAAATGGATATTGGAGGGAAGTTGTAAGCATGACAATATACATATTGAACAGAGGTTAGCTCAGGATTAATAGTGATAAAACCCCTTATGAATTATGGTTTGGAAGAGCTCCATCAGTAAAATACTTCAAAGTCTTTGGAAGTAAATGCTACATCAAAAGACTAGATGAGAGTCTTGGAAAATTTGATGCCAGATCTGATGAAGGTATTTTTCTTTGATATGCTTCAAATAAAAAGGCATACAGATGCTACAATCTTAGATTACATAAGATTGTTGAAAGTGCAGATGTCAGAGTAGATGATCTAAAAACAATAAGGATAAAAAATCCAGAGACCATATCTACAAATAAAGATGAAGATGATGATGAGACATTCGACACCCAACTAAAAGAAATAGAAGAGAGTGAAAACGAAAGGGAAGAAGATGATATGGATACTAGTGATAGCAAAGAAGATAGTGAATATGGAGGGATAAGAGAAGAATTTCCAAGAAGAGATACAAGGACACCCTCAAGAATTATTCAGAAAAATCATCCCAAAGAACTGATTATTGGAGATATGAATGATGGAGTGAAAACAAGAAGACAACTATTGTATCAAACAGAATTAGCATTGTTGTCACATATTGAGCCAAGCTCAATAAAAGAGGCATGTAAAGACAAGAACTGGGTTAAAGCCATGAATGAAGAATTGGATCAAATTGAAAGAAATCAAACTTGGGAGCTAGTTCCTAGACCAAAAGATAAAAATTTCATTGGAACTAAATGGGTATATAAAAATATAATGAATGAAGATGGGCAAGTAATCAGAAACAAGGCCAGATTAGTATGTAAGGGGTATGCTCAGGTTGAAGGAGTAGACTATGAAGAAACATTTGCACCTATGGCCAGATTAGAGGCAATTAGGATGTTCTTGGCTTTCTCCAGCTATAGAAAAATTAAAGTGTACCAAATGGATGTCAAGTCAGCATTTCTCAATGGAAATTTAGAAGAGGAAGTCTACATTGAGCAACTAGAAGGATTCCAATTAACCAACAAAGGGGACTATGTTTGAAAATTGAAGAAGTCACTCTATGGATTAAAACAAGCACCCAGAGCATGGTATGCAAGGTTAGATTCGTATTTACAAAAACAAGGCCTAAAAAGGGGATCAACAGACAACAATCTTTATTGCAAAATTGATGGTGATAACTTGATCATTGTGGAAGTGTATGTTGACGATATCATTTTTGGTAGTAATGAAATAAAAATGAGTGAAGACTTTGCTAAAAAGATGCAGCAAGAATTTGAAATGTCCATGCTTGGCGAACTAAATTTCTTCCTTGGATTACAAATAATACAGTCCAAAAGAGGAGTTTTTATCCATCAGTCTAAATATGTTAAGGATATGCTTAAGATATTCCAGTTAGAGGATTGCAAACCTGTTAGTACACCTATGACAATTGGATGCAAACTAAGCAAGGATGATGAGCCCAAAACTGTAGATACAAAATATTATAGATCAATGATTGGTAGTTTGCTCTATGTAACAACTTCTAGACCTGATGTCAAGCAAGTTGTTGGGATGGTGGCTAGATTCCAAGCAGAACTAAAGGAGAGTCATGTTCAAGCTGTAAAAAGAATCTTCCGATATTTAAAGGGAACCATAGATCTGGGTTTGTGGTACCCCAGCAAGGACTCATCCACATTCAAAGCATATTCAGATGTTGATTGGGCATGAAGTATAGATGACAGAAAAAGTACAAGTGGCGAAGCATTCTTTTTGGGAGAATCACTAGTTGCTTGAATAAGCAATAAACAATCTTCAATTTCTCTATCAAGCACTGAAGCTGAGTATATTGCAACAACATAATGTTGCACACAAGTGGAATGGATGAAACAAACTCTACAAGATATCAAAATAACATTTGAAGAACCCACCATTATCCACTGTGATAATACAAGCGCGATAAGTCTTTCCAAGAACCCTGTTCAACACTCAAAATCGAAACACATCCCCATAAAATGCCATTATCTAAGAGATCATGCTGAAAACAAGAACATTAAATTGGAATATGTTCCAACACAAGAACAAGTGGCAGATATTTTTACAAAACCCTTAAACAAAGATGTATTTGAACATCTCAGGCAAAAACTGGGAGTAATTATTCTTCCTACTTAAAATCTCTCAAAAATCTAATGCATAAGTGGGCACCTATCTAGGAGGAGATAACAATCAACGTTAGAAATACTCACTTATGACAGGCAAAGTGTGATTGCAAGAGCAAATCAAGCAAAGTGTGATTGCAAGAGCAAATACCAGGTGTCAATATATATAACATTTATACATACATATCATAAGAAAATAAAAAACCCTTTGCCATTGATGCCAAAGGGGGAGAGTAACTTCAAAGGACAGAAACATCACCATAGGGGGAGATTGTGTATGAAGTTTGGTTGTTGCCCTCAATGACAAAGGGGGAGATTGTTGGACATAATTGTCATCGATGTCAGTAGGAGAAGTAAATAACCAGAAGTCCAAAGCTCAGTGACAAGATCTGATTCCACACAAAGCTCCTCATTTGCTTCCTAAATTTGTCCCTAATAAAGTTGTTTTGCAAAAAGAGGCATACTTGACACTAGTGAATGAAGTAGGTGCAGTTCTCACCAGAGATAAGAAATTAACCTGGCTACCCATGCCATTCTAGCTAGGGTCATATTGCTTCAAAGACTTTAAACAAACACAAGTAGAGATTGACACCCTAGCCACATTCCATTTTGGGGAGGAAAAATTCCAAAGACATGATCCCCTAAAATTCATCAACAAACATTGTCAAGTCTGCAAGTACATATGGAATTATAAATCTAAGACTTGGAAGGATGAATAAATTCACAGGAGAATCATAAACTACAATGAAGTAATCTTTAGGATGAGGTGCAACTCTCAACATAGAAGCAAGTTGCAACAACAAGAAGCAACAAGAGTCGAAGAGGAAAGCAATAAGAAACAAGAAGGAGAAGAAGATAAAGCAAAGGCAGAGGAAGAGGAAGAGGAATAAAAAGGAGGCTAAAGCACCAACAACATCAAAGGAAAAGAAGAAAAAAAAGAGAGGAATAAATGGAAAAAAAGGATTATAAAAGAGCAAGAAGAGAAGTTAAAAAGAGAAGAGAAATTAAAAATAGAAGGTGGGGAAAGGAAAAGAAAAGAGGAAAAAGACAAGAAGGCCCAAAAAGAGGCATGATACACCGACCCAATGGACATTGATAATCCATAAGCCTCTTCCAACATACCCTTGACCGGAGGCCACTTCCCTCTAGGGGAATTGAGACTAGGAGGATTCACACCCTACAAATCCAAGAAAGTGGCAAGTATGAGTTCCTTCGTATTTGACAAAGATTATAGCAAGATCATTCAATAGAGCACAAAGAGATTACTCGTTTATGGAATTTCCCCACTTTTAGTCACTGCAAAGATAGTTGTAATTGAAGATATCAAAGAGAATCCCCTGGCTATCACTTTAGCATGTTTAGCATTCATGCAAGCCTATGAACAAAACCTCAAGAACATGGTCCAAGAGCTCAAAGACTAAAAAGATAAGATCAAGAGCCTAGAAGAAGAAGTAAATTCTACAAAGGTTATAGGACCAACATCATTAAACTTAGGATATGTGCTAGTGAATCTAGGAAGGAGTTCCAAGACTTGGCTAAGCAATTATATATTGACATGCAGGAATTCAAAAAAAATATGCTCAGATAACCTCACTACTGGACAGAGCTAAAACGAAGAATATTGAAATCATCAAGAAAAGAATGGCCATGTATGAAATGAAGAAATGGGCAGAGTAGAACCTTGATGCTCCTGCAAGCTTCCCAATGATGACTAGTGGAGAAATCCAGTTAAACTATTCAACTCTCACAAACTTCCAAAGAACTAGGGAGATATTGGAAAGGGATTTTAAAAGCTTCGTCAAAATAAGCACAAGGTTACACACAACAACCATCAGACTTGCAACCAAATCCAACTTGCCCAAAATTGGTGATCTAGGCAAACCAAGGCTAAATGACCAAATTCAAATGGAGTTGGAAGAAGCCATACATTCAAGAGAACTAGTTGTAGGGATTCCTCAAAGAGTGACAAGCACCATAACGAGGGAACATTTAGTAGTACCTTCAAATGATCGGAATTTAATTCACTCTTTCTGGATCACGCTAAAAAGGGATATTAAGACTCTATTATGAAAGTCAATAGTCTATGAACTCACTCTAGAAAGCATGTTGTTCACTAGGGTGATGTTGATCTCCAGTTATCATGAATCGTGGGTAGCTTAACAAAGACAAGGAACAATGATGAGATGTATCGTGAATTGTAAAGTAGGAAAGGAACAAAACACAGATAACTAAGAGTTGTAACTGTTATTGGGGAATTCAAGAAGCCCCAAGAAAAAATTACAAACTCGGCTATATATAAAAGAGAGCACCCATTTTGAAGGGACTCTTACATTTTGTAATTTTTGGAATAATTTTTGAAATATGAAGAGCAAGAATCCCTCAATTCTATTTTGGTGGAGAAGGAAGTTTGGTGTTTATGGAGCTTTTGGTTGTGAACTATTTTCAGCTACTTCATGATCATTGTGAATGTTGTGAGGTTGCATTGCTCATTTCATAGACTATTTCTTGTATGAATGTTGTATCTTTGCAATGTATTTCTTTTCCAATATCATAGTTATGAGATGTTGAATATATAGATTTGAATGAGTCATTGTTGCAGGCTATGATGTGCATGTATTTGTTCATATATTACTAATACTTTTCTCTCTTTGGCAACTATCTATTTCATATTGTATTCAGGAATTAGCGATTTTTAGTGTCTGTTCATTCTTTAGATAGTTTTCTCTTTGCTATGATAGGGTAAATTAAACTTATTTTAACATTTATTTCAATTCATGTTTGTATCCTTTGCAATTCTTTATACTAAAACCACCCATACCAGTAATTGCAACAATGCCAAAATATTGATGGGACTCTTATCCCAAATCGTGTGAATTCCAATTGGGATTTCATACTAAGAGTACCCATATCCGTTAAAGGGCATTTTGCCCACGTCAATGGATTTTTGGCGCTAGAAGGAGAGCTTGAAGTTGTATGCCTGGAAAAAACCATCGGCCTTCACATGGACCAACTTCCGATAATACCACTTGTGAACTACAATCCCATCTCTTTCCTACCGAGGGTGACATCCCTAAGTTGGAAATCCCCTGGGAAGATGGTTCCCCTATGCTTGAGAGTCCTATATCTAGAAGTCCAGAACCTTTGACTCAACGTATCACTCATTCCTTAGCAAAACAAATTGGTTAGTTTCTCATAGCAAATTTATTGCCCAAACGATGAGCTACATGCAGACCTATAACCTCGTTAAACATCATTGTTAACTTTGTTGAAGACCTAGTTGAGTTTTCCTTGCACAAAATTCCCCATCTTTTACATCAGATATCTCTAACTCCTCTAGGTTCACCTCAATTTTCCTCTAATTGTGAATCTAAATATGACAAGAACACCAGAGAAAATTACAATATGGTTGGTAACCAAAATCGTGCTCGTGCATGGATGTCTCAGAGGGATTTAAACTTACCAGGACCCCTACATGGTTTACCTAAACGCCTAGAGAAGATTTTACCCATATTTGATCTTGGCAAGTCATGTACCCTAGAATACCATGTTAAGAATTACTACCTTATTGTCAAACTCATGAATGTTGAATATGAAGATATAGTTTGCAAACTTTTTTCCATACACCTTTGAGAACAAAGCATTGACATGGTATCATGATTTTCTTGTTGGATCCATTACGAGTTGGTGTGCTTTCAAGAGAGCTTTCCTAAACAAATTTTGGGAAGAGAAAACCCCTACAACTCTACTCAGAAAATTAATTGCCATTAAAATGGAGAAGACAGAAAAATTAAAGATTTTAACCAGTGATTCACGACAACTCTCAATAAACTTCCCATCGATGCACAATGTGCCAAAGCATTGGTTGTAGAATACTATAGTTATGCTCTACACCCTTCTATTTCCATGTTTGTTAAGAGGAATGGCAAGTTGAATTTAGCAAAAAATTACAAGGAAACCAAGGATGTAGAAAAGGAAACATTGCCTCTTGGTGGTAACCCCAGGGTAGAAGATAAAAAAACCACTGACAAGAAACCCTTGTTGTTGACCAAGCCCAAAGAGAAGGAGCCAATTGATTTGGACAATGTTCCTAAACTAGTCAAGAAATTATCCAATGTAGTTGATTTAAAAATGAATGTTGGTGAAGGGTCCTCACATCATAATCCTTTTCGACCTTTTCACTAGAAAACAAATAACCAACCCAAACCGCCTGAAGCTTCAAATCTTAATCCAAACCTAGATGAGTTTGGGATGGATACTTTCTACTCATATCATCAAATGAATCATTATAAGAAAACTTGTACTCAATGGATAAATTCCATGACACTGGTCATTAATCAATTTATAGAACAAGAATCACTCCTTGGTAACCAACCTCGACAAGCAGAGGCTAAATAAGTTATCGAGGAGGGAGATAACACTCAAGAATTTGCTCTTTTTCTTTAGGATTGGTCCCTAGATTATGATTAAGAGACAATTGGGAAAGTATCATTAGGAAATTCACAAGCCATGGAGATTGCCCCAAAAAGTTACAATATGAGAAGTAAAGGACCTATATCTCACACCACTCTGTCTACCAAATAAATTTATGCTCCTAGGAAAGTCACACCCCCCTGCTACAACTTAGAAATGGAACTACACATCTCAACCCAATACTATGCCAAGCACTTCTCAGTCAAGCAAAACTATGTAAATTTTAGTTGTACAACCAATGGAATATAATGTCATAGAAGATATTAAAAAGACTAAGGCAAACATATCTCTGTATGACATCTGCACCCTCCCTTAGCAAAGATATTTAATCACGTACACATTTAAATCTCTTTCCTCTCAACAAAAGACAACAACAACCAAAGAAGAGGACATAGTTGTGTTAAATTCCACCATTAACGCAACCAACACAGGGACACATTCTAAATCTTAGACTCCTCCTTTCCTCTTAAACTTTGAAATCTTCAATTTTAACGTGCACAGTTATTTGGTCGACTTAGGCGCCTCTTCTATTGTCATGCCTTATTTTGTCTGCGAAAAGATTAATGTTGTACCTACAAAGTGTACTTTTCAAATCATTCAGTTGGATATATATGATGCCAATGTTATGGTTGAACTAAAAGATTTCATGATTAGATTAGTTTCAGATCCTAGAGTATGTCAGGTAATTGCCATTATGGTTGTGGAAATCCCAGAAGCTTATGATTTATTATTAACTAGGGATTTGTCTCAAAATCTATAGGGTTACTTTGCAACAAATTGGTCTCATTTGTGGCTACCATACAAAGGCATGACAAATCAAATAAAGGTGGACAACGAAGCCCATATGAAGCATACTTTAATAGAACTTGAAGGTCAGAATGAACCTATCAACTTCGTTAATTCAATATTGGGAAATTGTTTTTTAGAAATTGTCCATGGGTGTTACGTAGCTCATCCATCATCATTGAAACCAAAAAAACAATCCAAACTCCTTCACTGCACTTGAACTGATGAAATGATTGTAATATAGTATAAACAACTAGCAATAGTTCCACTAATTTAGTTTTAGATACTAACATTTGGACTTTGTTTTTTTTATGGCTGTAGGTCACAAGAGGGAGCTGGGACAAGATGCATTTTAATTGACCTGAAGTCATGCAAAATAATGATTTCCTATTGTTTAGAATTTGAATGCACCAACAACATGGCTGAATATGAAGGCTTGGTCCAAGGTTTGAAGAAATCCATAGACCTCAAGGTAAGATGTTTAGAAGTTTTTGGTGATTTTGAAATAATTGTTAGATAGGTAAAGAATTCTATACATTGTATGGCACCCCATCTCAGAGGATATGAACAAGAGGTATATAGATTAAGAAATTAGTTTGATGTATTTAATATCACTCCCATTCCTCGTTCTCAAAATGTTGTTGTTGATACGTTAGACGATCCAACATCTAGAGTCACTTCATTGAATAATGAATTTATGGTTGAACTTATTTTCAAGCCATTTGTACCAGACAATATTACAAACTCGAGAGTGTTCAATGATGATGTTAATGTTTATGCCATTATTATAGTTTTTTTTTGCATTTCATTAGATAGGAGCATAATAAGAACAAGATCACTGAGAAATACACATTCACAAGAGACACAACATTTATCCTGGGAAACCCTCTAGGGGAAGAAAACCCAACAAAAACTTCCTTATCATAAATGGCTTATACAATATTCAAGAGATAACTCAAACCAATACAGAAAGTCCTCCCCAAGAGATCTGCCACCCTTCTTCTCCTCTCTCCAACTTCCAATTGCAGCTTGCCTCATAAGATAATGAGCAAGTGAAGTGTGTCTGAGAAGTGAGGCGCTAGCCTCTTATTTATATCAATCTGGCACGTGTGAAGAGTCACCATCTGGCAGGGCTGACCTCTCACTCTGGGTGGGTAAACCCACCTTTAATTAATTATGGGCCTTCCATTATAACTGTTGGGGCCAACTTCTTATTCTGCACTTTGTAATTGTCCGATGACCAATCCACAAAAGGGGATTTGGTCCTTATACAATTACCGACGTGATTAATCCTCAATGGGGATTAATCCAATAACAATAATAATAATAATGACATGATTAATCCACAATGGGGATTTAATCCAATAACAAAATAATAATAAGAATGCTCTTCGCAGTTACATTATTTCAACAGATGACTCACATATATTAGATTTTCTCACTAATGCAGATACTTTCAAAGATGTTTTCATTAATGATGAGAAACATGAACATGAGATTCAACAATGAAAAAATGAAGAAAATGATGTCGGGACTGATTTTGTCCCCAAAAATGTGCTTGATCCGGATTTATGAGCGGAACGAAAAGAAACCACAGATTTATAATATTAACACGGAGACATAGTGAACAATAACAAAGATATATTAAAACTTGCTTTCTATTAAATGAGAAATATGCTGAAAACTGTAAAATGCAGACTGAAAACAAGCTTGCTAGAATGGTGGTAGCTTATCTCCGAGAAGAGATGTGACGGCTACGCTCATTCGCAAGAAGATGAGTACAATGAGGCTCTGAAGGCCTTTTACAATAAACATGAATGCAAAAACCCTATACATCCAAAAACCTAACCCTAGGAGATGAAGCGCCAAAAGTCATGTGGGCCCCGTTGGGGTAAGTTAGTACATCAACTTTCCGGTGTCGTAACTTTTGCATACGATCTCCGTTTAGGGAACACGATAGCTCGTTGCAAAGGTATTGATGAGGAGATTCATTTAGGGGGATCAATCAAAGAATTTGGCTATAATTGAGGTTCCTTATCGAGAAAAAATGTCGTTTAGGCCCTCAAAATGGTCCAGGAAGTTCAAGAACCCAAAACTGCTAAAAATAGTAAGTTGCCAAAAAATTGTTTTGAGCCAGTTGGACAAGGTGGGTGGCCACCAAGATCCTCCTAGATCAATCCTCCCCCCTTAGGAAGCAATGGTCTCCATTGCATTGAGTTCCCCCATCCGATGAGGAAATTTCTGCTGAATTTGGCCTCGGGTGAGCCACTTGCCCTGGTGCAGGAACTACCCTGCTTTGATAACCAGATAGAGTTGGATCCTCTGTTAGGGAGTGCCCTTGACCTGTGTGTCCACGATATGATCAGTGGATGTCTTTTCCATGCATTCATGGTTGAGCTCTGTTGGTTTCAATTGTTATGTTATCTCTGAGGTGTCCAATAATGGTGGAAAATAAGGCCGAAGGAGGTCCACATTGAATATTAAGTGCAAGCCAAGGAACAGGGAAGGTTGAGCTCAAAAGCATAGTCATCCATAGACTTGGTGATGGTGTAGGGTACATAATGGAGTGGACAAATCTTCTAGTGAGGCCCTATAAGGCGTTCTTTCTACAAGTGCAACCAAACTTTGTCTCCCACCTGAAACTAGTGTGGCACCCATTGTTGATCATGGTGTTGCTTGTACTTGGCATTGGACTTCTATAAAATCTCTTGAACCTATTGGCAGATGTGTTGAATTCGCTCAATGAATCGGGTGGCTTTGTCAGCTCTAGTTGGAGCATTCGACGAATCTACCTGGGTGGCCGCAAGGGGTAGTGCAACATTCATGAGACCCAATGGTTGAAATCCCAACCCCACTTGAAAGGGGTCATGGCCGGTTGAGCTATGTATGGATCTGTTATAGCTATGTTGAACATAGGGAAGACTCTCATCCCATGTGTGGGGGTGCTTGGGATTTTACATGCGTAATATGTTCACGATCATCCGGTTGACGACCTATGTTTGGCTATTCGTCTGGGAGTGGAAGGCAGTGGGCTCGGTGAGCTTGGTGTCTAGCAGTGACCAGAGGCTCAACCATAATGTGCTGAGGAACCGATTATCCCGACCTGAGATAATGGTTTGTGGGATCCCAAAGTGTAGCCAAATTCGTTCAAAGAAGAGCTTGGCCATGGCCTCCGCTGTGATGCTCTTCTTGCGGGCGATCAGAATTTCCATCTTGGAAAAGTGATCAACAACCATAAAAACACAGTCATCTCCCTACTTGGTGGATGGAAAGCCCAACATGTAGTCCATCGAGATGGATTCCTAGGGCCTGTCAGGAGTAGGCAAATGAGTGTACATGCCTTGTTTCTTAATGGTCGGTTTTGCAATAATGCAGGCAATGCACGATAATATATGCTTGTTTACATCTTGTCGAAGTTTCGGCTAGTAGAAATTTTGCTGCAACATTGCCACTATCTTTTCCACTCTGAAGTGTCCCACCACCCGACTGTAGTGGGCCTCCCAAATCAACTTCACTCGCTCGCTTGATGAAATGCATAGATGGCCTAGATGGCACAACAACCCGTCCTGAAGATGGAAATTGGTGACAGTTGTGTTTGTGCCCAACATCTGGTAGGTGTCGGCGAAGTCAGGATCTGTCTCATAGAGGTGGGGCCATCCGTAGGTCTCGTGGCTGCAAGAATAGAGAATTGTGGTGAGTGTCGTGACTGGAGATCGACTGAGAAAATCAACGACTCGGTTGGTACTTCTTGTTTTATACTTGATGTTGAGGTGGAACTGCTGCAAATATGTGGACCACTTTTGATTGCAATCATTCTGCAATTTGCCTTGTGTCTGCATGAACTGTAACAACTTATGATCAACGTGGATGACCGTCTCCTTCTCGAGAATGTAATGCATTTATTGGCGACAAGCTTGCACAATGGAGTACATTTCTTTATTGTAAGTAGAGTACCTACGGATGACATCTAATAGTGTATCACTATGATAGGCCATCTTCACCAACACGATTGGGCTTCCACATGGTGATGAGTTGGGTCAGATGCGCCCCTTGTGGAGCAGTTCTTCGATATGAGGCTTGATCTCCTCATTTTGTAGCAGAGAATGACGATAGCCTAGCCCATTGGGTAGCGGTGCGTTGGGGGTCAAATCGATGGGATGCTTGACTTGAAAATGCAGAGGTACCCTAGTAGGTGATGAGAAGGTTGTATTTGTATTCTTCCACGATCTTATCCACTTGCTTCTGCTGTGTGGAGAGGTCGGTCGCAGAGGCCATGGATGTGGCTACAACCTTTCACTCACTCTGAGAGTGAATCATGAAGAAGACAAACTTCTCGGTCTGAGAAATGACCTTCCTGCATTGTTGGGTAGAGATCAAGGAAATAACACTAGGTGGGACTGCCTCACATATCCTATACAATTTCCCATTCAAATTAATAATAACACTGTGAGGCCTAGAATCATATACAACATGACATTTCCATAAATAAGGTTGGTCCAAAAGAAAATCACAAACTTCAAAGGGAGAAACAACACACAATACCTGATCTTTGAATGACATGATGCCATACGACATGCAACATTGTTGGTTGATGTGAAGATTGCTTCCTTGACGGAGTCATCTGATGGTGTAGGGTTGTGGGTGCGACGTTGTCGGCAGGGATAACCGCTTAACGAACTATGCTGAGATGAGGTTCTTCTGGATACCTCTATCAACGATGAAGTGCAACAGAGTACCTTTTACCCGCATCTGTGAATGAAATAGGCGCTCGCCTTCCTCTGGCTCATAAGGTTCACCGGGTTGGATCTTGGTGGTAGAAACGATGGCACTAGGTTTTGCGTCAATGCTCCGTCTCCCCTTTTATAGTTCTGACTTAGAGTCGAAACCCGCATCTAATTTAGAGGCTTTTACCTCAACCACCAATGACTGCTTTAAGCGACAATCAATAGTTTTATGCCAGGGGCTCTTATGGAAGTCGCCCCACTTCCCGGTATATTTCTTCGTCTTCCCATTGTCCTTCTTTGCTTGCGGCTTGGACTAGTTGTCCCGAGGTTCCCATATTTTATCTCCCCTTTGTTCTGCGGCTTGGCCTTCCCTTTCCCTACTTCCGTTGTGAGGAATTCCTAGACCCAAACTGTTGTGACTTTTGTTTCAACTTCTGCTTGATTTTGATGGCACATCGATAGGCTGCGCCCAAGGATGAGATGTCCAAAAACTCCATTTCTGTCTGGATGTATCTATATAGACTGTCGCGGTACTTGAGCACCATATGTCGCTTAGAATATTTGATACCCAGCTTGGTGCGCAAGGTATGGAAGACATTAGTGAACTCTTGCACTGTTTGGTCTCTTTCCTACCACAGTGTGGTCCATCTTGTATACAAGTTGTCATAACTTCCATCAGGGTAGTATTGTTCTTTGATAATATCCCTAAAGGAACCCCAAGTGGGTGAAACTGCAAATAATGTGGATCCCTCTATTTCTTTTTACTTACAGAAAGTCTCCCACCAATATTTGACATGGGGGACGACCTTGAGGAGCGCAGACGTAATCTTTTCTCTATCGGAAAAGTTGTGGATAGAAAAGTATCTTTCTAGAAGGTTTAACCATTTATCTACGATATCGACATCTATTTGACCCTCAAATATAGGAATATCAAATTTGATATGTACCTTGAAGGGGGTGGTGCTTCCGCTTGATGTGGATGTGTCGCTTGTCGGCAGTCATCAAAGGATTTGTGCAAAGTTGTCCATCATCTAGTTCCTATGTCGCTCAAGGGATTCCTCGAGCAACATTTGGAAAGGATCTCTTGTCTCATTTTCTTTCTTTTCACCTACAATGGACGGTTTCTTGGGCGTGCGAGAGCAGGTGTCCTCAAGAGAAACAAGCTCGAGACCCAACTCTTTATACCATGACCGCGTCGGGGACATGCATTAAAAAAATGATAAGGAGCAGACCGCTATGATACCATTGATCTAGATTTATGAGCGGAACGAAATGAAACCACAGATTTATAATATTAGCACAAAGACATAGTGAACAATAACAGAGATATAATAAAACTTGGTTTCTATTAAATAAGAAATATGTTGAAAACTATAAATTGCAAATTGAAAACAAGCTAGCTAGAATGGTGGCAGCTTATCTCTGAGAAGAGATGTGACGGCTATGCTCATTCGCAAGAAGATGAGTACAATGAAGCTCTGAAGGCCTTTTTACAATAAACATGAATGCCAAAACCCTAGACATCCAAAAACCTAACCCTAGGAGATGAAGTGTCAAAAGTCATGCAGGCCCCATTGGGGTAAGTTAGTACATCAACTTCCCATGGTCGTAACTTTTGCACACGATATGTGTTTAAGGAGAACGATAGCTCGTTGGAAAGGTATTGATGAGGAGATTCATATAGGGGGCTCAATAAGAGCCTCTAAATTTCATGAGGTGTCTGATCACTAAAAAACGATGATTATGACCTCAAAATGGCCCCGAAAGTTCAGGAACCGAAAAACTGCTAAAAATAGTAAGTTTCCAAAAAATTGTTTTGAGCCAGTTGGACAAGGTGGGTGGCCATTGAGATCCTCCTGGATCAGTCCTAACTTTGGTGAATTTGTTTGACTTACAGTCAACATTCATAACAATAGTCAACACCCAAACACACAGCTCTACTATAATACACAAATTGGTCAATCTAGGAACCCCTAAAAATCCCAAATTTATTAATCCGAGAACATGTTGCATAGAGGATGAAATATACAACTTCACTAAGCTTTTCAAGAGATATAAGGATGTCTTTTCATGGACATATAAATATATAAAACATATAATACACATATTATTCAACACATCATACCTATCAAGGAAGATGTAAAACATTTCCAATAGAAACTGAGAAAGATGCATCCCACATTAGAGCCCCTCATTCAAAAGTTGTCGAAGAAGCTTTTAGATTCTTGAAGCATATTCAAAGTACGTCATTCAACGTGGGTGTCCAATCTACTGCCTTTCATAAAGAATTCATGGGACATCAGACTTCATGTGGATTTACGGAATCTAAACCATGCATCTCACAAAGATAACTACCATGTTCCACCCATGGAACAAAAACTGAATCAAATCAAGTTCCCATAGATGTTCTTTTTATTAGATGGGTTCTCATACTACAATCAAGTTCCCATAGCTAAATCAAATCGATTGAAAACCGCTTTCTATGCAAAGTGGGGAACCTTTGCTTACCATCGAATGCCTTTTGGTTTAATAAATGGAGGAGCAACTTTCTAGCATGCCATGGACATAGCCTTCGAAGGTTTAATTGGTCAAAGCATAGTGGTCTATATCGATGACATGACAATCTATTCTAAAAAAATATCAAACCACCAACAACACCTGAACATATTTTTGAAAGATGCAAAAAGTATGGTATATCTATGAATCTTAAGAAGAGCATCTTTGTTGTTTCAGAAGGAAAATTACTAGGGCATGTCATCTCAAAAGACGAGGTTTATGTGGATCCTGAAAGAATGAAAGCCATCATATTAATTGCTTTGTCGAATCGCAAAAGGTCCATGCAATCATTCTTTGGGAAAATAAATCTCGTGAGAATATTTGTATCAGAGTTTGCAAAAATAACCAAACCCCCCAACAAATGATAAAAAAAGATGTTCATTTCAAATGGACATCTATTGAGAAGGAATCATTTGACAAAGCCAAAGGTGCTATAGCAATAAACCCAACGCTACAAAGCCCATATTTTTCCATATAATTTTTGTTGTACACATTTGCTTCAAAGCATTCCCTTGTAGGAGTGCTCACCCAAAAAGATGAGCAAGGGAATGAACGTCCTATTTCATTCACGAGCACTGGTCTACAAGGGGTTGAATTGAATTTTATAATGGTGGACAAATAAGATTTGGCTATCCACAAAGCCATCAAATAATTTAGGCCCTACATACTAAATAACCACATCAAAGTGATAGTACCCAAACCAGTGATGAGGTCATTGTTTGTGCGCAAAGAACAGAGAGAGTGCAAAGGGAATTGGATGACAACTGTGTAGGAATATGACCTTGAATTCAAACATGCTAAGATTATCAGAGGCCAATGTCCATGTAAGCTAGCAAACAAATCATTGGAATATAAAAGTCAACACGAGGAAGGATAGGAGAATGAGCTATCATTGTACGTGCATGAGATTCTTTATGTGCCAACACTTGATGACTCTTAGTATAATGATCTCAAGCAATACTTACAGCATGGAACCACTCACAATCACTTGAACTCCAAGTGAAAGAGATCCTTGAGGCTCAAGTTTGCACACTATCAACTAGTCAATGGCATCCTGTTTAGAAGAAACTATGATAATGTACTCCTTCGATGCCTTGAAAAGCAAGATGCCGACAAGGGTCTCTCAAAACTACATGATGAACCAACATGAGGAAATTTTGTTGCGGAAACTACAACTCATAAAATTATGGGAGTAGGTTACTATTGGGTGACAGTCTTCAAGGACACACATGCATATGCTAGGAGTTACAAAGTCTGCAAGAAGTTTGTTGTATGTGAAAAGAACGATGTTGTCCCTCTACAACATGTGAGAAGAATCATTTGAACAATGGGGACTAGATATCATCGGAGAGATCAATCCTCATTCCTTGAAACAACACAAGTGCATCCTAACCTATACTGATTACTTCACGCGATGGACTAAAGAAGTACCATTGAAATAAGTAAATGAGGAAGTAGTGATCAACTTTCTAGAGCAACGTCTGATTACCAAGTTTGGAGTGCTCACTACTCTTGTTTTTTATTACGCTACATACTTGTCTTCCTTGAAGTTAATTGAGTTTTCTTTAGACAAAGGAATTATTTTGAGATACACAACTAACTATTACCCCTAGAGAAATGTTGTGGTTGAATCCACCAATAAAATTTAATCCATAGCTTGAAGCAAATTGTAGTTGACCAACATAGGAATTGGTACAATGCTTTACTAAATGCTCTTTGGTAAGATAGAATGACACTTAAAGTTGCCATAGAGACATCCCCTTATTTCCTTGTTTATGTAAAATAAGCCATCCTTTCCCAAATGTTTCCTTGCCTTCCCTTCAATTGTCCCATAAATCACAAGGGCGGAATTGCTCAGTTATCCAAAGGAGAGTTGACACTTTACATAAATTAGAGGAGGAAAGAGGGAACGCAAAGAAAAATATTGTTTCCCGTCAACAAAATATCAAAATATTGTTTGATAAGAAGTCTTTCAAAGACAAGGATTTCTAGGTGGGATATTTGGTTCTAAAATGGGATAAGCCAGACAAAGACAAAGGGAATCATTCCAAATTCCAACAACTGGGGCTTGGTCCTTATTTGGTCAAGGAAAAACTAGACTTAGGCACGAATAGACTGCAAAATCTTGAGGGAGAGGTAGACCTCCTTCCTGTAAATGGAAAAGTACAAAAAAAAAACTTCAGTTGGTTATCCTTGGATAGCTTACTTGTACTTAAATAATTGTTTTTTTGTTTCAGATTTCTACTTTTCTAGCTTTGCTTAACCTTCTCATTCCATTCTACCTTGTTTTGTTTTCGTTGTAATTTTGTTGGTTTGATTTGAGTCATTCCTTTTTATATGCTTAGTTTTAACTCCTCAAGAAGACCATTTCCTCCAGATTTCCCTGAACAGTTTTCCTTCGAAAATAAATTATTGTTGCTAACATGCTATTCTTTCAATGATATGGCACATAACAGCTCGAGATCATGGAAATCTCCTCCCAACCTAGAGACAAGACATTAGTTCTTTATGTGTTATTGGTTTCCTCAACCCAGTATTCAAGGCTCGAACTCTGTAAAGGAACACTACTCAAGTAGTGGACAAGCATAAACATTTCAGATCTAGTCATAGACAGATAACTAGCTACTTTGAAAGGCTCACTCACACTCAATTAAAGGCTAATGTTTGGACTAGGAAGCATATGGAGTATCCGAGGAATTCTACACAATGAAGTAGTTCATCTATAAAATAGGTGTATATAAACAATTATCACAAACATATATCATCTTGCATGCCTTTAAAGGAAGATTGAAATCCTCCATCCACACCCCGCTAATGATAAACACGAGAAAAGAGGAAAACATGTTTAAAGGTAAAGTCTTGGGAAAGGCATTTCGGATCATGTGGGACATGCATGTATCTATGTTGGGGGCTATGGATGTTGATTGGAAACAAAACAAGGCCTATGATGTCGAGGTTACTTTGTTGGGGCTATTGATTCTCTTTGACAGTGGAGCAACACCAGGAAAATGTAATAATTGGTCGGAACTTCTAACATTCTTGGCGTATAAATACTTTGTGAGATTGCACTCACCTCTTGGGAAGGACTAAGTCCAAGGAAATGAATTGTATATAATACCTTTGAAATTGAAGTAGGAATCCACCCAAACCATGTATGAACTCTCATTCATCTTGTCTCAAACTCTATGTTCAGTGGGACCTACTAAGACTTGACTCTGGTGCTTCTTGAGGTAAAGTTTTCTATGGCTTCTTGAGGTATTTATCTTGACCATATATGGTGCATATATTCATGGCTCTACCCATGTTGTCACCAATTTTTGTTATAGCAACAACCCCTCCCCTTTTTTCTATTATTCCTCTAAATTTCATTCCTCTTCAAGTTGAAGTTATCCCAGGGCCCCTCCTTCCTTTCTTTCAACTTTTCATGGTCTATTTTAACTAAGTCTGGGCCATTATGTCTTGTTGCAGGTTTTCCTAAAGCTACCAGTTCCAGACTGTCATTTCCCTCAACTAAACCACCCTTCAAAGGATTTTTCTTCTAAAATCCTCATCTCCAATTATACAGTGTTTATCATTGGCATAAATTTTTCTGGGCACCGATACAATTTATTTTTTCAAAACACAAACTAAACTAAGATTTATATTAAAGGGGTTGTGCAGAAGCTACAACGTCAAAAAGGATTACATAGCAGGCATATAGTTGTTTTTTCACTGTAAAATAATAATAATAATAATAATAATATATATATATATATATATATATATATATATATATATATATCAAAATGACTACAATACTTAGCATTCTTGTTGGGTTGTTTTTTAGATTTTCTATACTTTAAACATCTTTACAAAATTGCCCAAGGCACCGCCAAACTTTGAAAAACATTCAAGACATATTAGAAGTTGTGTCCTGCATTTCAGAGTTATGTAGAGGGTTTGGAGGTTCTTCTTCAGTGTCCATTGGCGTTGTTCCTCTATTGGAGATTCCTTGGTTTTTTCATCATCACCATCATTCAGAGGGTTTCTTCCAAGATTAACATAGTTTGATGTTGAGGCTTGTGCTGGCCCAGGGTCACGTATTTGTTGAACAAAAACCTCCATCTCATCCACTCTTCATGCTAGAGAGGATAGTCTTGTTTCAAAGAAATTGAACCTTTCTTCCATTCGATTAACAAGTCCAACCAACATTCTTTCCAACTCTTGGAGTTTAGCCATAAGATGTTGAAGAATTGTGCTTCATGGTTTCTATTGTTCCAGAGGTCGCTCGTTAAGAGTTCCATAGGAATGTCGTGATAAATTGTTGAGGGAAACGAAAAGAGGCTCCAAACAACCCCCCCCTGCATATGGTTTCCTTTCCCTAAGATGCCCAATGTAACATGTAGATGGGGACGAGGAATCAATTGTATACAACCTTTCAGAGAAATAGAGACGGCCAAACTTGTTGAACCTGGATTAAGCTATGAAACTGAGAGAAAATTTGTCATATCGAGCCTGAATTCGAACATTGAATCGCGCAGACTTCGAGAGGACATCACACAAGTCTCATAACTCCATGCACTATTATGATTTCCCTTCACACATTTGATAATTCCCAAAGGTACTAAGGCACTCTAGTTGTTGACAAAACGTGTCATGGCTTTGTGTTTAAGGGATGGGGAGTATACCCGTCTCATCATTTAAAGTTAACTCCCCTTGTGACTACCTAGAAGCCACCTTTGCTTTGATATCGATTGTGGGATTTAGGCTTCTCTTTATATGATGAAGTTTAAGAACTTAAAAGTCCTTGGCTATGATTGTAATTCTTTGTAGTATTCCCCTTAGAGTATTGTATTCCAAGGAATGGTTGTTGATGACCACGTTGATTATGATCATTGAGTCGCCCAAGACTATGAGTTTATGGAATTTTCGATCTCTTGCAAGTATGAGGCCAAGATAAAGGGCATAATCTTCGACTAAGTTGATGGACATTATCCCCGAAACCCATGCGAACTAAAGAAAAGTATTTCTTCTATGATCAAGAAGAATCCCACCCGCACATGCCTCCCCTGGATACAATGTTTATCGTTGGAAAAACTCTTTCTTGGTGTCAATATAGACTTCATCGCTCGAAATAATATTTTACGGCATCAAAACGTTCCACTTTGCCACAATTTGTTTTTCACAATGAAGCGCGTCGTTGAGAAAATATTTTTCTCGTTGATACATTGTTGGAAAAAAATCTCTATCTAAACATCAACAAAGAAAATCATTTTCTCCGTCAATACATTTTTGAGAAAAAGTATTTTTCCATTGATGTATTATTGAGGAACATATTTTTCCTCACCGATACATCGTTGAGAACAATCATTTTTTTGTCGATGCATCACTAAGGAAATTTTTTTTCCTCACCAATTCATTGCCAAGAAAAATCCTTTTTCTCGGCGATACAACCCCATATCATTAAATTCACACGTGTGAGTTGAGTTGTCAGAGTTAAAACCTTGTTTGTCACCCCATTAGACACCGTTGCAATCAAATATAACGCATTTGCTCCGGATAGGCTTGGATCACTCGCTATGCCACATCGTTGTCCATGAATGCTCATGTTCTTGACTGCCCACTCATACACTAATAGGTACACTACACCCCATTCTACATCAGTTTACTTTCTTGATAAATGCAACAAAACAAAGAATATTGTAAGGGGATTTTACCTCACACATAACCTAGCTCTTTCTTAACCTCGTTTTCTTTCCCATCCTACATAGTGATAACCTATCTTGCTCCGACTCCTTCAAACATTATCTCTCGCATTTTTTTATTTTTATTTTTTTAATCCAAAGCATGGGGGTTGTTTCTTCTCTAAGGTAAATCCCACGTAGGAAAAGCATAAAAGTTATGTAGACAAGAACATAATTTTCAAATATTTTTGTTATGACCCAAAGGGGGAATATATAAGGTTAAATGTATATGATATGACCCCATGGGGGGACATATATGGGGCTAAATATACATGTAATTTGTAATATATATGTAATAGTGTTGACCTAATAGTAAAAGGGGCCTCATGTGTAGTTGTGAATAGGTATATATAAAGATCATGTATTCATTATTGTAGACATGTGAATGGTGATGTACAAATATATTTGGTTATTTGGAGGAGGTTCTCCTATTCATTAAGGAGTTATTGTATAACTTATGAATATTGGAGTTGTGATTCATACTCGCATTTATGTACATGGTGTGTACTATTGTTCTTTTATGATATCTTAAGCAACTGGTTCACTACATTTGGTATCAAAGCATCGATCCTAGGGTTTTGCTTCCTCAAGCAAGTCATCTTGGAATTTTCAATATAACTTTTTTTTCTAGACCACTTTAGAAATCTAAACTTGGAGGTTGTTTAGAAGACATATTAGGGTATATGTGGTACGAATTTCATCTTTTGGGTCATTGTACTTTTAGAGATACACCCTGTGGAAGATAGGGTTTTTTAATAGCCATAGAACTAGTCTCAAACATTTGTTCCGGGTAAAATAGTCTTTGATCGAGGATGTCATTGTCTTTGAAAAGAAGATAGATGAAATGGGTGTGCAGAGAGAAGAAAAACCATCAAATGTGAAACCATATCGACACCCTCATTACCAAAAAATATTTTAAGGAAGAAAGAAGGTCAATGTCAACATTATCAAGGAAGAAGATGGAATACTTGTCTATATTCATGGAACAAGGCATCACAAAACCACTCTTCAACAAGCTATTATCAAAGACCAACAAGCACTACAAATTGGAGAAACTTCAACAATGATGCATGAAATCAAGGGGAAAAAATTATGCAACAACTAGCCACCAAGGATTATGACCAAAAATAATTGATTTTGGATGGTCGGATCATCATAAAATGAAAGAAGAAAGTGGGAACATAATAAAATCATATTACTTGGTTTCATCACATGTGAAGCCTTTAATTGCAAAGCTTTGATGACAAATCTTTTTGAAGGAGGGTACTATGTTATGACCCAAAAGGGGAATATATAGGGTTAAATGTATTTGATATGACCCCAAGGGGGGCATATATGGGGATAAATGTACATGTAATGTGTAAATATATATGTAATAGGGTCGACCTAATAGTAAATGGGCCTCATGTGTAGTTGTGAATAGGTATATTTAGAGATCATGTATTCATTATTGTAGACATGTGAATGGTGATCTACAAATGTATTTGGTTATTTGGAGAAGGTTCTCCTATTATTTAAGGAGATTTTGTATAACTTATGTATATTGGAGTTGTGCTCCACACTCACATCTTTGTACATGGTGTGTACTTTTGTTTTTTTGTGATATCTTAAGCATTTGGTTCACTACAATTTTAAAGTGGGCAAACATGTATTTTTAAAAGTGAAAGCGAAAAGAAGTGTGCTAAGATTGGGTTGCTACCCAAAGTTGGCAACAAGATATTGTGGACCTTTTGAAATCTTAAAGAAGATAGGTCCAATTGCATACATGCTAGCATTTCTTACATCTATGAGAGTGCATCATGTATTTCATGTGTCCTTATTAAAAAATATGTACCTGACCCTCACCACGCAATTGATTGGACTATGATCTAGGTGGAACACGAAAGGGATTTCCAGTTGGAATTAATGTGTATCCTGGACCAGAAAAATCAAAGTACTCAAGAAAAAATTAATCGGCCTGGTAAAGGTCCAATGGACCTGTTATGGTCTTGAAGACTCTTCATGGAAGCACGAAGAAACCATGTGGGAGGAATACCCGCAATTTTTTGACAATTTTGAAGAAAACATAATATAATAATACAAGACTCCATTTTGCACAACTAAAGTTCTGAAAACACAACTCAAAGTCCTAGCCAACCTGTGATGGGGGCCTTGATAAAAGAATGGTACAACCCATTGGACTGAGAGCAGTGAAGGCAGTACATTCCTTGGGTCAGTGGGTTGAGAGGAAAATGAGATTATGGTTGGAACTGTTGTTGGGGTATAAAAATTGTAGATTTCATATTTTTCTAAGTCTTATGATGTAAATTTGTATATGTATTTTAGCATAGTGTTGTGCACCGAGGACAATGCATAATTGTAGGGGACGGGGAATGTAATGTCCCCACTATAATTCCTAGTTTAATTAATGCTTAATGCAGATATGAATGTAGCTATGGCCAAGCGATGTAAAATGTAAATTGTATTTTTTAATTTTATTAAATAAAATGTGATGCTAGTTGTTGGGGGACATGGAAAGAGATGGGGAATGATTAATCAACAAGAGAGGAAGGGTCTAGAAGGGGAGTTTTTACCCATGATTTTAATTCCCAATTCCTTTTCATGTTTTTAATGTTTTGAGTGAACCTTTTGATTTTCCCTTGAGTGTAGAAGAGCCCAATCATTGAATACCTGTAAGAGGGTGGGTGTGTAGAGTCACATCCCATATTATTGGGAGCACGGGGATGACTATCATCAATTTTGGGATGAGTGTGAATGAAGAAAACAACAAAAGGGGAGGAAAATTGTATGGCCAAGAGGGCAGTTTTTATAGTCACATTTTTGCATCAGAAGCAAGAAACAACAACAAAAATAAGTGCACTAAAGTTGGAGAAACAATGGAGGGCGAGTTCTGGAGCATTTTTGGAGCTGAAGACTAAAGAGGCAAGTGTTCAGTCTTGTAGAAGAACCAAGTTTTCAAGCCTAAAGAGTGAAATCTTGTGAGAGTTGCACTTGTTTTGTTTTCTGGTAGTTTTCCTAGCAGTGAGTTCCCTTGAGTTCCCAATAGTGATATTCTTAGTTACTTGTGCCAGAGAGACCCTCATAAACGAATGGGACGCCCAAGGGAATAATAACAATGAAGGGGTACATTCCTTGGGTTGGGCAAGTTGAGAGGAAGAGAGTTGGTGAAAATTGGTATAGCTAAAGGAGAATGCTAGTGGGTTGTGGGATTATCTGAGTTGTAAGTGGACAGTGAGAGACACCCTCTTTTTTGGATTCCTAGCACCATATTGAGGGTGACTTGTTGTTGAGATATGGAATAACAAGTCTATGGTTGGGTGGAACATTCATCTGAAGCAGATGGTTGCACAACTATTTTAAAAAGATAAGTGTTTATCTGTTTTTCTGAGTTATTTATGAGTTTAGCTATTGTGTATGAGAATGAAATATGTTGTTATGATGAATTTATTAGTTTCATTCATGTTGGTTAGCATATTGTAGTTGAATTTAAATAATGGTATCAACAAATGGTTAAATCTGTGAGTTTTCTTGTAGTTGGTAAGCAACATGATATGTTAGTAGAATTCTTATTTTCATTCTTATGTGTATTCTGCACGTAATGAACCTCAGTCAAGTTGGGCAACGCTACACTATGTCTCATTTATATATGATATCTCCAAGAAAACATGGTTGTATCTATTGAAGAAAAAACCTAAGGTGTTTGAAAAATTCAAAGTGTTCGAATCTCTTGTAGAAAACCAGACAAAGAAGAAAATAAGAGTGTTGAGGACTGATAATGGAGGAGAGCACGCGAGAAAGATTTTGAGAAATTCTGTAAATAGTGTGGAACAACACGAAAAAATATAACTCCATATAAACCTCAATAGAATGGAGTTGTAGAAAGGATGAACAAGGCATCGATTGAAAAGGTGAGAAGTATTCTTAGTGGTGTAGGTATGGAACATAAATTCTAGGTAGAGGCAGTGGATACTACATGTTATCTAATCAATCGGTCATCTATATCAACATTGGTTGATAAAAATCCTCATGAGGTAGGTTTTGTTAAGAAAATCTCTCGTGTACATCTCAACTTTTGGTTATGATTCTTGTGTGCACGTTCTAAAGGGGAAAAGGAGCAAGCTAAACAATAAAGCAAATAAATGTATCTTCATTGGTTATAAAGATGGAGTACAAGGCCACAAACTTTGGAATCAAGTATTAAGGAATAAGGTTTATAGTCATGATGTGATCTTTAGAGAAGCCAAAAATACTCCTAGACATGAAGATGAATTGAGAACGAGAACTAGAGAAAATAGAGTTTAATTTGGAGAATGAAAAAATTGACTCAATAGAGTAAGATGAATAAGATGAAGAGGAGGAATTGCAAACCCTAATATTGAGGAGATATATTTGATTAAGAAGGTATATAGAAAGGTACAATTCACATGATTTCAATTCTACCTTCGTTTTATTTGGTATTGAGCATTATCCTATAGTTGATTCTAAGGAGGATAAACTCTAAAAGAAGGCCATGGTTGAAGAAATGGAGGCACTATACAAAAATGAGCCTTGGGACTTAAGTTACCTAATGGAATAAAACCTATTGGTAGTAAATGGGTGTTCAAAAAGAAGCTCAATGCATAAGATAGATTGGAGAAGTACAAGCCTCGCATGATAGGTAAAGGATATTCCTCGATGTAGGGAATTGACTTTGGTGAGATTTTATCTCCTCTTACAAAATTGAAATGCATTAGATTTATAGTGTCTCTTGCTGCAACATTTGATTTTATAGTAGAGCGAATGGATGTAAAGACAATGTTCCTAAATGGGGACCTCGAATAATAAATTTACATGAAATAGCCCGAAGTGTTCATAGTGAAGGGTAAGAAGGAGATAGTTTGCACGCTAAAGAAGGTCCATATATGGCATATAGCAATCCCTAATAACGTGGTATAAAAATTTAGATACATACATACTAGGATCATTTTTTGTGAGAAGAAAGGGTGATCACTTAGTGTATCCCAAGAAAGTAGGCGATCACTTTATTTATGTTGTATTTTATGTTGATAATATGCAGCTAGTTGGAAACAATAAGGATACAATCAAGGAGGTCAAGTCTCAACTATCATCTAAGTTTGACATGAAGGATCTTGGTGCTGCAAACTTTATTTTGGGCATGGAGATTAAAAGAGATCGTGCAAATATGAAACATCGGTTAAACCAAAGGAAGTACGTTGAGATAATTTTGTAAAGATTTAATATGTAGGAATGTAAATTGTTCAAGGTTCTCATTGTTGCAGGCATACATGTATTTGTAGTACAATGTCCCAAGACACAAGAAGAGGCGTAGGACATGTCCTATGTTCCCTATGCCAGTGTTATAGGTAGTTTAACATACGATATGGTCTATACTAGACCAAACATTGCCCATGTAGTGGGGGTTTTGAGTAGATATATGTCAAAACCACAAAGGCGCACTAGATAGCTATAAAGAGGGTCTTTAGCTATTTGTGTGGCACTGTGGATTATGAAATCTACTATCGAGGAAGACCTCAACTAGATATAATGATAGATGTACAAGGATTTATTGATGTAGATTGGGTTGGAGATCTTGTTTGCAAAACATATATAAGTGGTTATGTGTTTAATCTATTTGGAGGAGAAATTGGTTGGATGAGCGAGAGATAGGTTGTAGGTGCACTTTCAAGTACAAAATCAAAATACATGGCAATCGCCCATCTAAGTAAGGAAGTTGTTTGATTGCAAAGATTGTGTTAAGTTATTGGGTTCATACAACAAGATATAAGGTTAGATTGCAATAGTGAGAGTGCAATATTTTTAGCAAAGAACCGTGATTATCATTCTAAGACAAACCATATTGATGTGCAATACCACTTTGTGAGAGACATGGTTGAAAACAAGAAGTTGTTGCTGGAAAAGGTTGACACCTTGAAGAATGTTTCAGACTCATTGACAGAGTCTATTACCGTCGAGAAGTTCCATTGGTGTAGAGAAGAAATGGGCATTGCCACCTTGAACTTGTGACCTTATAAATCTGAGCCCCTATTTACAAAGAAAACAACAACTAGGATAATGTTGGAGATTCTTTGTGTTTGGACTATGTCATGTGCAAATCCAATAACTACAATATTGGGGGGTGGGTGGGGTATGGGAGGGAGGAAAATATTCACATTCATTGATCAAAATGGTTTACGGGGAGGGGGGGTAGCATTGAACCACTGGGGTAGTATGCAAAAAAAAATTGTTGGGTCCGCTATTTCTGTGTTTTTTGTGCTTTTTCAGTCAATGGTTTTTCAACCCATTGTAATCTAATCCCAATTAACATATTAGGATTGTAATTGAATTCAAATTAATGGATTAGGGTTTTGGATGATACGAAACTCCAGAATATTGTCAATGGTCATTTTAATACAATAAGGAAGATAGAGGTGTGACACTAAGTTAGGCTAGTTTTCCTAGTTAAGGGTTTCCAGGGTCAATCTCTATGTAGTGTGTGTGTGCCATTGTTGTTCTTTCTATTTTACTTAAGAATCCATATGCATTGCCTCAAATGCATAGGATTAAATCTTACAAAAGACAAAGGTTATGATATAGAATGTTTTTAAAATATTTGGCATTTGGAATTGAAGCCCCCCTAATGCATTATGCCATCTACAAATTGTAGATGAGATATTGGCTCTCGATCTAGAGTTGTTTAATTCTTGTAGGTTTCTCTCCTCTTTCATTCTTATTAAGTGTTTTGTCTAAACCTCATGTCATTAGAATGAAAATATAAGGATATAACAAATTGCCCTGCCAAATCTATATGCTTCAATCAAAGGGAGCAAAAGGTGAGCCATTCACCAATATCAAATTAAAGGATTAAGTAACATAGCCTATACCCCATTTGATCTTGTTCTTTTAAAACCAAAAGCTTACTCAAGCCTTTGCGTAGAGTTCCAATTAAACATGTCACAAGCCTTGGACATGGATTGTTTCCTCAACAACAATGACTCCATGTGCTTTTTTTCTACCTCCAATATAACCCCCTTGTTCCTTAGAAATGGATTTATCCAAAATAGTTTTTATTTTGTTTGCAATGAATTTGGAGATGGTTCTATAAATATAACTACTTATGCATTTGGTCTAAATGCGTTTATGTTTGTGGCATTCCCCACTTTCAAAATAAGAATAATATAAGTATAAATGAGGGCCCAAAGAATAGTATCCTTTTTACATGACACCTCTGGTACTTGCTAAATAATGTCCCCATCTATGTGCCAATGTTCATGGACAAAGTTGGAGGAAAACCACATGGACCTAGCACATTTCCTCTTGTACAATGAAACACAACTTGCCTTACTTCTAATGTATTAGTTTCTTTGAAAAGTTTATGATTTTTTTCATTAGTTATCAACTTAAAGATAATACTACATATTTTTTAGATAACCTCTTTCTTGTCTGCATTTGGTTTACAAAGAATTTATTTGAAGAAGCCCATAGATTCTCCTTCAATCTCTTGTTTATATTTTATGAAGTTTCCAAGTCCAACTTGTAATATGAAAATTATATTAATGCTCCTATTCTGCATGGTGGCTTGGTGGAAAACTTTAGTTTTTTTATCTCTACTTGAGTCATCAAACTCCAGATTTATTATTATGAACCAATTACATGAAATAACACTGTAAACTAGAATACACATAATGTACACTAAGTATGAGCATTGAGAACAGGTCCCAAAATGATATTAGAGACGAATTACATAATAACTCTTTATACATTAGGATAAATTCCTTCAAATATCCTAAGTACATCCATATATCCAAATCATAAGTTTATGAGTACAATAATGACTTGATTGACATATATATACACACACACATTCACACCTATTTCATGTGTAGGCCTAGTATGTAACTAACCTACTATTCACATATACACTTACCCCACATATATCACCTTCACATATACATCGCCCACATATGTACCACATTAGGGTCATTCCATAATACCCCCCTTAAAAAACCCTTGTCCTCAAAGCTCATTGGTTACCACTTTTACATATGATGAAACCAAGTAATAAGATCTTTACAAAAAAATTCTTCAGTGTTTCCATTGTTGACTATCCAACCATTTGTAGTCCATTCTTACTAGTCATGTAAATATTGGATAACTCAATGTTGCATAGTTCCTTTAACTCCTTGTTTCTTGTAGGTTCTCCAAATTGTTGTAGTTCTTGGTCTTTGATGATAGCATGCCATATAATTTACCCTTGATGCCCTAATCCATGAATATCATTGATTATACCATCTTATTCCTTGGTAATGTTGATGTTGATATTCTTTCCTTCTATGACGACTTTCTTGCTAATGAGGGTATCAACATGGTTCCACCATCAAAGGTATTTCTTGGACTTTCACTCCCTTAACATCCATTTTCTTTTCTTGTACAATGACACGCTCTAACTATTGTGCCTGATCTTATTATTTTTGCTTTTGAGGTAACACCATTTGTTGATGTCCAAATTGATCATTGAGCACCAATCATATGTAAACACGCTTGTGAGGTTGCATAAATGGATGGTGAGAATGAAACCCAATGTTTAATGCCTCCATTGCCTTATCATGTATAAATACACTTAATGGAAGCAATGGGGATTGTTCCTTTAACTCAACAAATGATCATTTTCAAAGGTAATACCTATGAAATGGGACATTTATTACAATCCAATATTACAAGCCAAGGGTATTGGGAAGGCTTTATTGATTTCCTTGAGACACACAAGCATGGGGACAACAAGGCTTCCTTGCCAGTCAACAAAATCTACTCATGTTAATCAATATTTCAAGACTTGTAGACATTATTATTATTTCAAGATTTCTAGACATAAAATCTTGGATTGTAGAATGATGCCCCATTTGGGATGTTCATGAAATCGTATGCAAACATGTCCTTGGGCTTGGAATTTACTTGGGTGTTTCCACAACCGTACATAAGCTCCAACAAAGCAATCTTGGGTGAGAATCTCGTGCATCGAGATAGGTAGAAGAAAACTTTTAAATAGAAATTCAAAGGAAAAAACCAATGAATAATCCGCACAATAATCATTGCTAGGGTATCAGGCCTAGTGAAAACAAGGGGTATAACTAAGAATCAATTCTTGTTCCTTAAGCATAAGAATGTGAATATCATCAAACTAAGAATTGCAAGCGCAATCTACTTGTCACCACAAAAAACCATGAGATTTGTTGAATATAAATCAAGTGGAAAGTAACGAGTTCATGTAAAAATGTAGTAGAGCCCTCCGACCTTAGTCAATGAGATTCCATTCCCTTCTCCTTTTCAAGAGAGCTTCAGAGCACTTACGGAAATATGCACCATATTAATGTAATAATAATAATAATAAAATACATAAAATTAATTTAGAATATGCAAAAAGGGTGTCAAGATCTTAAAGAGTTTGTACAATTAATTACTACATTTGGTATCATAATAATTATTGGCTTCAGGGAGAAGTCTTTGTGGCTAAGGGTTTGACTAGAGTCTATGATAAACCTTGTTACAATGGGAGCTATGAAATATTAATTCTTGTGGTGAAAATAAATGTCAAGCAGGTCAAAAATAAAGACGAGAAATTTAATGGGCAAAGTTTTTAACAATGGAAGCTCAAGATGACAGATTGTTGGTGGACAACGATCAATGGATCGTTGTGGATCCAGGTACTACACCTATAGGAATGTCAACAGAAGACTGGGAAAAGTTGGATCAAAAGATGAAGAGCGCAATCTGGTTGTGTCTCTCAAATTCAATATTATTGAACGTGTCGGGGGAAGTTGCAACCTGGTAAACAAATTGTTCATGTAGAACAAATTGTACAACCTAAAGATGATAGATAGAGAATCTGTGACAAAGCATATGAACGCCTTAAATACTGTGGTAAGTTAGTTATTATTTGTTGATATTAAGATTTATGATGAAGATACGTGCATCAATTTATTGTGCTCTTTACCAAACTTGTGGGATAGTTTGGATGTGGCTATAGATAGTAATGCAACTACTTTAAATTTCGATGATGTGGTCTCATCCTTGTTGTTGGAGGAAATGAGGCAAAAAAACCTGGAAAGCTAGAGAAAAAATGATTTATTTGCAAGAAGATGCTCCCAAGAGAGAAATAGATTTAAGTCCTCAAGTGAGAGATCTAAATCTAGGAGAATATCTAAATATCCCGGAAAATTTGTAAAGGAATGTTGGAGATGTAGAAAAGAAGGGCACTACAAGTAACAATGTAGATCTAAAAGTGTCGAGAGAGGGAAGGGATCTGATGATGCCCCTTCTACAGTAGAAAAAACCTCTGCAAATGAAGGAGGAGACATGTACTTGGATTTTTCAAGCACACACGCAGATCATGAGGCATGGTTGGTGAACTCAGGGGCATCCTTTCATATGACTCCTCATAGTGAATGGTTTTGTGAGTATGAAAGGTATGATGGAGGTGATGTTTTCCTAGGTGATGACTCGACAACCAAAATCATAGGACAAGGAAAAGTCAAATTGAAGCTTATGGATGGAAGGATTAGAATAATCCTTGTTGTTACACATCCCAAGATTCGATAGAAATTTGATTTATGTAAGCAAAGTGAAAGAGGTAGGGGTAGAAACAATGTTTTAGAAATAAACATATAGGATGGTTTGAGGGGCAAGGATGTTGCTAAAGGGAGTTCAGATTGGAGCTTGATATAAGCTGTTAAGAAGCACTATTAGTGACAGGTGCAACAATTCTATTGTTCCTGAGATTTGAGCTTAAGAAAAAAAACTCATATAGTCTCTAGAGAAAAGACTGTGTTGTGGCATCAAAGATTGGGGCATGGTTGAAGGTATGGCCAATTTCTCTCTGGATTTTGATCGTGAACATTACTTATATGGGAAGCAGAATCATGTAAGATTCTCCTCTTGTTGTATGAGGGCATAAGGAATTTTAGAGTTGGTGCACAGTGATGTGCTTGGACCTGTGTCGGTTCCGTCACTAGGTCAATCTATGTACTATGTCTCATTTATAGATGATCTCTCGACGAATACATGGATTTATTTAATCAGGAAAAAAATTGAAGTCTTTGAAAAATTCAAAGAGTTTAAGGATATTGCGGAGAATCAAGTAACGAGTTCATGTAAAAATATAATAGAGCCTTGACACCTTAGTCAATGAGCTTCTATTCCCTTTTCCTTTTAAAGAGAAATTAAGAGAAGTTAGGTAATATGCACTACCCGAATTGAATAATAATAATAATAATAAAATATATAAGTCAATTTAGAATAGGCAAAAAGGGGGTCAAGACCTTCAAGGCCTTGTGTTTTCAAGTTGAATCAAGTTAAGGTAAAAAGGTCATGTAAATTTTAACCTTGTACAGTTAATTAATACATTTGGTGTCAGAGCAGTTATTCATTTCAAGGGGACACCTTTGTGGCTAAGGGTCTATCTCAGGTCTGTGATAAACCTTGTTACAGTGGGAGCTATGCAGTATTGATTCTTGTGGTGAAAACAAATGGTGAGCAATTCAAAAATAGAGATCGCGGAATTTAAAGGGAAATTTTTTGAGTCATGGAAGCTCAAGATGGGATATTTATTGGTGGACGAAGATCGATAGATCGTTGTGGATATAGGTACTGCCCCTACAAGAATGTTAACAAAAGACTGGGAAAAGTTGGATAAAAAGGCAAAGAGCACAATTCGGTTGTGTCTCTCAGATTCAGTACTACTGAATGTGTCAAGGGAAGATACAACAAGGGAATTATGGGATAAACTATGGGCTTTGTATCAGTCTAAGTCCTTGGTAAACAAATTGTTCCTACGGAAGAAGTTGTACAACCCGAGGATGAAAGATGGAGACTCGGTGATAGAACATCTCAACGCATTCAATACTGTGGTAAGTCAATTATTATTTGTTGATATCAAGATTTTTTATGAAGATAATTGTATCAGTTTATTGTTCTCTTTACCAGACTCATGGGACTATTTGGTTGTGGTTATAGGTAGTAACTCAATTACTTCAAGTTTCGATGATGTGGTCTCATCATTGTTGTCGGAGGAGATGAGGCAAAAAATATGGAAAGTCAGAGCATAAATGCCTTACTTACAAGAGGATGTTCCTAGGAAAGAAATAGATCTAAGTGATCAAGTGGGAGACCTAAATCTAGGGGAAGTTCTGAATCTCCTCAAAAACTTGTAAAGGTATGTTGGATATGTGCAAAAGAAGGGCACTACAAGAAACAATGTAGATCTAAAAGTGTTGAGAGAGGGAAGGGATCTGATGATGCCCCTTCTACAGAAGCAAAAACCTCCACAGAAGAAGGGTGAGAAGTATACTTGACTTCTTCAAGCACACATGCAAATCATGAGGCATGGTTGGTCAACTCAATGACATCTTTTCATATTAATCCTCACAGGGAATGGTTTTGTGAGTATGAAAGGTATGATGGAGTTGATGACTCGACAACCAAAATCATAGGACAAGGAAAAGTCAAATTGAATCTCGTTGATGGAGGGATTAGAACACTCATCGTTGTTCTTTGCATCTCAGGATAGGCCATAAATTTGATTTCTATAAGAAAAATGGGCGATGCAGGGGTAAAAACAATGTTTGAGAAAGAAACCTGCAAGATGGTTCGATGGGAAATGGTGTTGGTAAAGGGAGTTCAGATTGGAACCCTATCTAAGTTGCTAGGAAGCACTATTAGTGACGGGTGCAACAGTTTCGTTGTTCCTGAGATTGGATTTGAAGAAAAAAAAACTCCTACGGTCTCTAGAGAAAATACTATGGTGTGGCATCAAAGACCAAGGCATGGTTGATGGTATGGCCAATAACTCTCTGGATTTTGATTTCTGTGAATATTGCTTATATGGGAAGCAAAATCGTGTAGGTTTCTCCTCTAGTGCTATGAGGGTAGAGGGACTTTTACATTTGGTGCATAGTGATGTGTTTGGACCTATGTTAGTTCCATCACTAGGTAATATGTGTATTATGTCTCATTTATAGACGATTTCTCGAAAAATACATGGATTTATTTCCTCAGGAAGAAATATGAAGTCTTTGACAAATTCAAAGAGTTTAAGGCTCTTGTGGAGAATTAGACAAAGAAGAGAATCAAGGTGTTGAGAACGGATAATGGTGAAGAATTATGTGGAAATGAATTCAAATAATTTTGTAAGAAATGTGGTATAGCAAGGCATAATACTACTCCATACACACCTCAACGAAATGGAGTTGCAGAAAGGATGAATAAGACGTTGATGGAAAAAGAAAGGAGCATGCTCATTGGTGTTGGGTTAAGACATTAATTATAGGAAGAGGCAGTGGGTATTGCGTGTTACTTGGTCAATCGATCAACTTCATCGGTGTTGGATGACAAGACTCCACAAAAGGTATGGACTCGTAAGAAACTGTTGACCAAAATTTGGTCATCTATATTTCCTACTATTGGATTCATAAAATCCTTGATATCAAAAGAAGACATTTTTGAACTTTTATAAGTTAATTGTACATCCCTCAGTCTCAGCTTTGCCGCATATTTTTCGGATCAGAAATCCATTTTCGTATGCCTAATTTATTCAAGATTTGGTCCAGAGATCCAATTTTGAAGAATCTATCTAAGTATCATGTTCTTCTATCCTTTTTCGAGTTTTGTCTAAGTATTCTCATCACTTATTTCTCTCACATTTCACCTCTATCCATCTCGACACTTAATCATTTTTCTCCTTATATCTCCACCCTCTCCACTCCCTTATCCCTTATCCTCCCATACTTAGACATATTTCAAGCCATATTTCAATCTATGGCGGGGGGCGGACACCCACCACACTCCGTCACCTTCCTTGTCACCTTCCTCACCTCCGCTCCCGCTATCTACATTTCTCCTCCCTCACTTTTGTCGTCTACATTTCTCCCCTCCCCCCCTAACCACTCATCTCCTCATTGGGTTCATGGGTTGGCAAGTCTCCATTTCCACCCACTTTCTTATCTCATAAGTTTGTTTTAACACTTAGCCATTTCTTTTAGTTCGCGAGTTCGTGGGTTTGAGCTCTCATCCTCCATTTTTCATGACCTTCACTTTGCACTCCATTTTCCTTGACCTACATTTTGACCATCATCCTTATCATGGGTGTCGAGCTCCAAAGTATTTCATTCCTCTTGCATGCGAATCTGACCGGCCGTTCCTCTACACTTGGTATGTTTTTTATCATCTATACAACCGTGGGTTCATGGGTTCCCGGGTTCATGAAAAGTTTTATATTGAATTCTCACTTGTCCATCCCCGCAACCTACAAAATACACCCTCGACTTCCACTACCCACAATTTTTCCTCCTCCCCTCTCTTCCCATCTCCCATACTTTGCCAAATTCTCAAAGCTATTCCAAGGCATGGAAACCAACGAATGAGAATATGACACATGGCAATGAATGAGGTCATGACACATGGAAAATCAACATTGGAGACACATGGAAACATACAATTTGAGACACATGGTGTGATATTATTGGATGACTCATCATGGTGACTAGGCGTGAGGTGGACGACAACGAGATTCCAAAAAAATATTATTTTATTCGACAATTTTCCAAAGGCCAAATCCTCCAAGCTCCATAATTTCTTCTCTTCTCATGTTTCTTATTGAGTGTATCAAACACTTAGTATTATATATCATGAAGAATCTAATATCCCAATGCATGTGGGATAGAATTTTAAACCAAAAATTCGAATTTTATGAAGGGAAGCACGAAATTCATCCAAGGGCCCACATTTGCCCATCAATTTTGATCGATGGTGGTTGAGCGTTGATCTTGCAAAGGCCATAAGTTGAGCTCCGGATGTTAGAATTGCACAAAATCTATACTGCTGGAAAGGTATTTCGACGTACAAGATGTTGGTATAGGTTTCAATTTCTAAAAGTTGATATATTTTTCTCAAAAAGTAAAATATCAGTCAGCTGCATTTTTAATGGGTCTGCGTGACAACTCAACTTCACGAGCTCATATCTTGAGATTCGAGCGACGGATTTGTGCAAAAATTATATCATTGGAAAGATAAGATGATGAATATCACATCAGAAGTGATTTACATGGCTAAAAATGTGATTATTATATCCATAAAATTAAAACAAAAAACTCCTATTTTAAATGGGAAATTAATTAAATTGTGAAAATAAAAGTTTACTTTAAAACTTTTATTAAAAAGGGAAGGGACCCATTATAGATATGTATATATTGATGACATAATTTCATTAATGAGGAATTAATGAGGCACTAATTAAATGAAAATTTTAAAGAAGAAACTATTACGAGAATTTCAATAGAGGAAGAAAACCCTAACTACCCAAGTAGTTAGAAAATCTCTTCTTAAAAAGAGACGAGAGGCTTCATCAAGGGTTGGAATTATCAGTATTGTCAGAGGGGCAGGGCAGAAGATCAGAGGAAGAAAAAGGTACAACCATGGATACACAATCAAGCTTTTGATCAAAAGAAAGAAATCTCCATCTTCTCCATTCTTTCTATTCTTTTACACCACTTCTCATAGCTTTATGCTTGAATCTAAGAGTTGGGGACAAGGCTGAGTTGTTGAGTGTTTTTCTTGTATTCTTCTACAAACTTTTCTTGTATGATCATGGAGTATTTGTAGCCACATACATGGCCGTCAAATTTTTGGTAATGAAGAACATTTCTCATGAATAAACTCCACAAAGAATTGCTTTGGGGTTGATCTTAATTGTATCTTGTAACTTTGAGTTTGAAGTATGAGATATTTGAGGTTGACCTATCAATTTATGTTTTATTACTAATTGGAGTACTCTAGTAAAATTCTTTGAGATGATCAAATAATTCTCTCTTATTTCTCATGAAGAACATATGGATGCATTTATATATTATTAAGAAGATTGTGTGTGATGTTGATCACAATTTAATTATGATGTTGAAACCCTACTTCAATCTTTTATTTTTGTAAAAAGACTTTTGTTGCACATAAAGATCATATTGGGTTATTGAAGAACCATTTTCATATAAATCCAAGCAACAAATATTTGGGGTTTGTTGCCTAGCACTCTCCCTAATCCAAGATATTCAAAGATATATCTTTTAGCTAAAGAGGAGAACCACCTCTCTAAAAATGAAGGGGGACTAATGTCCTCATGAGGTTGTCGTTTCGGTCGTGACGGATTCAAGCGTCAACATTTTTGGCGACTATACTGGGGACCAATTTATTTTCAAGATATTTGAGGAACCAGAAATCTCCATGGCTCAAAATTTCGAGAAGAAGATTCAAGAAAATTGCTACTTATTTTAAGCACGACTCACCTTTTTTGTAATTTAAAAAAAAACCGAGAAGCACCAGAGATTCAGGAGAATGAACTCCCTAACGACTCCATTGAAAAAATTCAAAATGAAGGGTTTCATTCATGTCATAATGCTTCTTTATATTCTTCATCAAGCCCATCAATGGCTTTGCAAGACTCAACAAAAGGGATAAATACTAAAAGAAGGAGGCGATTTCATAATACCCTTTTAAATCTACCAGAAATAGACTTTCAAATGTCCAATATTCCTATTGAAATTTTGTCTACATTCTTTGGGGATGCTTCAAAAGATGCAGAGAAACACTTGATTAATTTTAGAGGTACATGTTATGATTTCAACCTCACTGAAGACAATGTTACAATAGATTATTCCTACAAAATCTACGAGAGGATGTGCTTGAATGGTATAGTTCATTAATGCCTAACTCCATTACTAGCTAGGATGTGTTAGAAGATTCATTTGCATAAAAGTTCATCCCAAAGGTGTATTCATATGTTTTTGTTGATGTTTTAAATGTTGCTTCCCACCCATCCTCTCCTATATGGAAGCAAGATAACGAAGTCACCAATTTTAAAGAAGAATCTAATCAAAGAGTGGATGAAATTTCTAAGTCAAGTCATGTTGCTGAAAATGAAGATGAAAATTTCAAATTACAAGAAGAAAATTGCAGTCTCCTATATACTCCATATGAAGACATTTCGAGCAGAAATTTTGAAAATGAAATTGAGGAGCCTCCACCAAATATACTAGAAGATTTCAGCCTTGTGGAAGAAATGAATCTTGAGAAAAATGATGAGCAAGATCACCTTTACAAGAAAGAAGAGTCTTTTCGAGACATTTTTGATGAATCAAGAACCTTGGAAGTGGTTGTAAATAAAGAAAAGCATGAATGCATTATTATGTCGAAAACTCTTCGGCCAAGAATTGATTTTATTGAATTATGGTTCCAGAGCATTGTTGGCCAAACAACGCAATAAAATCTTCACCATACTTGGTATAACTTTTCTCCAATACATATTGAGAGTACCCCTGAATCATTGGTACAAGTCCCAACATATCTCATCATTTTGGAGTTCATTCCACAAATCAGATCAATAATTGAATGGCTCCATTGGAAATCTTCCTAGACATTCAAGCTCCATTGGAAATCTGCCTACACCTAAGGTGCCCCTTTCTTTCAAGTAAGTTAGGGTAGGTAGATCATGTATGTACATACTTTGTTTCTTTAGTTTAGTTTCACATAACAAGGGAGTCTTTATATAGAAGTTTGAAGATAACTCCATGAAAGAAGAAGAATTACAAGAGTTCAATTTGAAGATGACTCCATAGCCGAATGGAGAAGGTAACTGGTCTTGAGATTCTAGTGTTCTCAGCAACCCACAGGGGGTCATTGTCCCGCAGTTCGAGCCAGTTGTTGACCAAAATTTTGTCATCTATATTTTCCTGCTCTTGGATTCATAAAAGACTTGATATCAGAAGAAAACATTTTTGAACTTTTACAAGTTCATTCTGCAGCCCTCGGTCTTAGCTTCGCCACACATTTTTCGGATCAGAAATATGTTTCCGTATGCCTAAGTTATTCAAGATCTGGTCCAGAGATCAAATTTTGAAGAATCTTTCTAAGTATCATGTTCTTCTATCCTTTTTCAAATTTTGTCTAAGTATTCTCATCACTTATTTGTCTCACCTTTCACCTCTATCCATCTCAACACTTACCAATTTTTCTCCTTATCTCTCCACCCTCTCCACTCCCTTATCCCTTATCCTCCAATACTTAGCCATATTTCAATCTATGGCGGGGGGTGGACACCCACCACACTCCTTCACCCTTCCCTCTCAACTTCCTCACCTTCGCTCCCGCTATCTACATTTCTCCTTCCTCACTTATGTCATCCACATTTATCCCCTTCCCCCCTAACTACTCATCTCCTCATCGGGTTCGCAGGTTGGCGAGCCTCCATTTCCACGCACTTGCTTATCTCATAAGTTTGTTTTAACACTTCTCCATTTCTTTTAGTTCACAGGTTCGATCTCTAATCCTCCATTTTTCGTTACCTTCACTTTGCACCCAAAGTTCTGTGACCTAAATTTTGACCATCAGCCTTGTTGCGGGTGTCGAGATCCAAATTATTTCATTCCTCTTGCATGCTAGTCCGACCGACCATTCCTCTACACTTAGTATATTTTTTATTATCTATACAACCGCGGGTTCCTGGGTTCATGAGTACATGAAAGTTTTATATTTGAATTCTCTCTTGTCCATCCCCGCAACCTAAAAACTACCCCCTCGACTTCCGCTACGCACAAATTTTCCTCCTTCCCTCTCGTTCCATCTCCCATACTTAGTCAAATTCTCAAAGTTATTCCAAGGCATGGAAACCAACGAATGAGAATATGACAAATGACAATGAATGAGGTCATGACACATGGAAACTCAACATTGGAGACACAGGGAAACACACAATTTGAGACACATGGTGTGATCTTGTTGGATGACTCATCATGGTGACTGGGCTTGAGGTGGGCGACGACGGGATTCCAAAAAAAATTATTTTATTCATCAATTTTCCAAGGGCTGAATCCTCCGAGCTCCATAATTTATTCTCTTCCCATGTTTCTTGCTAAGTGTATCAAACACTTAGTATTATATATCATGAAGAATATAATATACCAATGCGTGTGGGATAGAATTTTAAACCAAAAAGTCGATTTTTATGAAGGGAAGCACGAAATTCATCCAAGGGCCCACATTTGCCCATCAATTTTGATCGATGGTGGCTGAGCATTGATCTTGCGGAGGCCATAACTTGAGCTCCGGATGTCAGAATTGTATAAAATTTATACCGTTGGAAACGTGTGGAAACGTAGAAGATGGTGGTAGAGGTTTCAAGTGTTGAAATTTGATACATTTTTCTCAAAAAATAAAATATTAGTGAGCTACATTTTTAATGGGCCTGCGAGACAACTCAACTTCACGAGCTCATATCTTGAGATCGGGGCGACCAATTTGCGCAAAAAATTATATCGTTGGAAAGATAAGACGATGAATATCACAACATAAGTGATTACCATGGCTATAAATGTGATTATTATTCCTATAAAATTAAAACACACTCCTATTTTAAATGTGAAATTAATTAAATTGTGAAAATAAAAGTTTATTTAAAAACTTTTATTAAAAAGGGAAAGGGACCCATTTTAGATAAGTATATATTGATGATATAATTTTATTAATGAGGAATTAATGAGGCACTAATTAAATGGAGTGTTTTAAGAAGAAACTTGTACGAGAATTTCAAGAGAGGAAGAAAACCCTAACTAGTCAAATAATTGTATCTTGTAACTTTGAGTTTGAAGTATGAGATATTTGAGGTTGACCTATCAATTTATGTTTTATTACTAATTGGAGTACTCTAGTAAAATTCTTAGAGATGATCAGATCATTCTCTCCTATTTCTCATGAAGACGATATGGATGCGTTTATATATTATTAAGAAGATTGTGTGTGATGTTGATCACAATTTAATTCCGATGTTGAAGTCGTCCTTCAATATTTTCTTATTGTAAAAAGAATTTTGATGCACATAAAGATCATATTGGCTTATTGAAGAACCATTTTCATATAAATCCAAGCAATACTGATTTGGGGTTTGCTGCCTTGCACTCTCCCTAATCCAAGATATTCAAAGATATATCTTTTATCCAAAGAGGAGACCCACCTCTCTAAAATCGAAGGGGGACTAATCTCCTCAAGAAGTTGACGTTTCAGTCCTAACGGATTCAAGCGTCGAGATTTTTGGCGACCATACTGGGGACCGATTTAGTTTCAATATATTTGAGGAACCAAAAATCTCCATGGCTCAAAATTTCGAGAAGCAGATTCAAGAAAATTTCTGCTTATTTTAAGCATGGCTCACCTTTTTTGCAATTTCAAAAAGAAATGAGAAGCTCAAAGATTCAGGAGAATGAACTCCCTGGAAACTCCAGTGAAAAAATTCAAAATGAAGGGCTTCATTCATGTCATAATGTTTCTTTATATTCCTCATCAATCCCATCAATGGCTTTGCAAGACCGAGCAAAAGGGAGAAATACTCAAAGAAGGAGGTGATTTCATAATACCCCTTTAAATCTACCAGAAATAGACTTTCAAATGCCCAATATTCCTATTGAAATTTTTTCTACGTTCTTTGGGGATGCTTCAGAAGATGCAAAGCAACACTTGATTAATTTTAAAGGTACAGGTTATGATTTCAACCTCACTGAAGACAATGTTACATGTATATTATTCCTCCAAACTCTACGAGATGATGCTCTTGAATGGTATAGTTCATTAATGCCTAAGTCCATTACTAGTTAGGATGTTTTAGAAGATTCATTTGCAGAAAATTTCATCCCAATGGTGCATTCATATGTTTTTGTTAATGTTTTAAATGTTGCTTCCCACCCATCCTCTCCCATATGGAAGCAAGATAACGAAGTAACCAATTTTAAAGAAGAATCTAATCAAAGAGTGGATGTAACTTTTAAGTCAAGCCATGTTGCTGAAAAGGAAGATGAAAATTCCAAATTACAAGAAGAAAATTTCAGTCTCGTATATACTCCATATGAAGATATTTTGTGTAGAAAATTTGAAAATGAAATTGAGGAGCCTCCACCAAATATACAAGAAGATTTCAGCCTTGTAGAAGAAATGAATCTTGAGAAGAATGATGAGCAAGATCACCTTTACAAGAAAGAAGAGTCTTTTCAAGACATTTTTGATGAATCAAGAACCTTGGAAGTGGCTGTAAATAAAGAAAATGATGAATGCATTCTTATGTCGAAAACACTCCA
>ML817213.1:219967-240641 GCA_009831015.1 Picea engelmannii | reverse complement strand
CGGTTTGAATCCCTGCAAGTTAAAAACGACAAAAGGAAAGCGAATTGAACCCAATTGAAAGAGGATTTAATACCTTAACTCCCCAGTGGAGTCGCCAGTCTGTTCGTGCTCGAATCGTCGCCGGGTGAGCAAAAATGGGAGCAATAGCATGCCACGTTGGGCTCAGTAAGGCAGAACAGAATGAGCTGTGGAGCAAAAAGGGTTAACAGAAAACAGAATTTAAATACAATCTAACTAACAGCTGAGAGCAAATAACAGTTCGAAAATAAACAAAAAACGTCAAATATGAAACAAGGGAGTCATCAATGGTTTTAAGGCTTGATCTATTAGCTAAAACCATAGCACACGCTGAAGAAAGGGATAATGGTTCCTCTTCCCTCCAGCGGAAGGTCCTTCGGAAATCCTCAACGGAATGCCTTCCTTACAAAATGAACAGAACAGAAATGGGTGGTGAGAGAACTCTGGATTACACAGCTGATGGACTGGTTGTCAAAGGCTAGGCTCTGAATCATCTGGACAGCATAACTCTGCTTTGAATTCTCTGCTGAAACAATGAGTCTTCATGTCTATTTATAGCATTTTCCAGGCGGTCACGTAACCAGCTTCCGGTGTAAACACGGACCTGTTTAGGGTTCACTTAAGTCATTTAATTCGCCGACTTTGCAGAGCCGACCCTGATCTGAGGGTCAAATCATCTTGGTGGCCGGTCCACAGGTGGTCGGGAGGCCGAATTAAGCAATTAATGTGTCGTATTATCAGATGCGCGGCTTTTTATGTTGACAGGCGCGCGTCGGGGCGCGCATGCGCTAGAAACACGTTTTTGTCCCGCGCATATGCGCACGCACCCAGATGTTGTAAAGCACCCTTTCATTTTTGGTTACTTTTTATAGTTTTTGACCCTTATGGAATGCTGTGAACTTAATTCAGTGCCATGAATGACTTCATTGCTATTTTGATGATGTGGAGTTCTTGTCGCCATGTGCAGACGAAATTTCAGTGATAACAGATGCCAACTTGGATTCACTCTCGATGCCAATGTTGCACTGAATAGTACCAGCGTCATCCTCTGAGATTTCCCCTTTTAATGACACATCATTTCTATCAAAAATCATTTCCAAAGGAACTAGTCCCCTTGGATCATGGTTGTTGGGAAGCTACATAATGTTACGCTCTACTATTTTACTCAGAAACTTACCCCCATCAAGCCCTTCTTCAGAGATAGAATCTTGGTCGATATGCATTTCTGAAAATTCTTCAACAGTCTCCAAGAATTTCTTGATCTCGATATTGTCCTCAAATACCTTCCAATGTTTGACATTGTCAGGTATGGAGGGCCTATATTTTACCTCCATATCATATCTGAACTTCGGCAGCAAGGGTATTTTGAAACTGCTTGCTGATGTGGCCAAGGAGTCTGCCACTGTGTTCCTTTGTCTTGGGACAAAAGAAATGTTGATTCTAAGAAGAAGCTGTCAACTAGGTCCCACGCCTCATTTCTGTAGCTTCTGAGTCGAGGATGCTTGGCTTGATAAGTGTTTCTGATCCGCTGGACCACCAACTCCGCATCTATGAACACTGCTACTTCTTGAATTCCCATTTCCTTTGCGGCTCTTAATCCTAGGACAAGAGATTCATACTCTGCCACATTGTTGGTAGCTTCAAATTCTAGTTTGTATGACAGGGATATGGTTTCCTGAGCCAGTGACACAAAAAACACCCCAGCTCCAGTGCCTTCCCTAGAACAGGCTCTGTCAAAGAACATTTTCCAGACAGGGGTGATGGAGGGAGGAAATTCATGGGAAGTGATGGGTAGCTTCCTAAGTTTTAGAAGAGGCTCGGGGGCATTAGTGAGTTGTAGTACACTGGAACCTAAATCAGTGTCCAAGGCAAAGATGGGATGGTTGGTAGGGTTGGCCTCATCACTGATTATATAGGCCAGTTGAGATTCTCTGTATAGCCTCCTATGCTCTCCTCCAAACACTGGGATAGTAGCATATGTGAGGTCCATCTACAAAGTTCCCCCCGGTATTTTTATCCAAGACCTTGATAACAACATACCGAACTTGGGGGGGACATCAGCCACTACAATATCCATGACCACACTTTTCATGGGCAACTGAAACAAGGTTATGACCAGGTCTTTGATTACTCCTAGACATTGAACTTTTCTAGAGTCAAAGGAATAGAGGTCATGGTAAGCTCGGGTGACTTCTAGCCCTAACTCTTCCATGACAGTTTTGGGCATAAGGTTGTGAGAAGCCCTCGAATCCATCAAGCAGTTGTGTAGTACCTTGTCATGTATGTTCAAGGAAGTGTAGAAGGGAGGGGATGAATCATTCCCGTATTCTACCATAGGACCTAGAATAACAACAGGCTTTTCATCTTGCAAATTGATAGAGTCTGTGGGAAGGCATAAGACCTCAGACTGTAAAATCTCAGAGAAGAGTTTCTTGAACCCTTCATGTTTAATCAGTTCGGTTAGGGGCACAGGGATTCTGATATTTTGAATTTCATGCTCTAAATTAAAAGAAGATGTAAGCTTCGATATTTCTCTTGTTTCGGGAACATGACTTTGAACTATGGGAGAGAGGGGTTGGGGCTTCTTACCTCTGTGACTGTCTGCTACTTCATTAGCAAGTTTCTCTATTTTGGTGGATTGATTAGGAACATCAGGTGCTACTGTCTTTTTCTTAGACCTCAGATCATACCTGCCTTGGATGCCACTAACCTTGTCTCCCTTTCTCAGTTCATTTAGCTGACTGTCCATGAGAGACTCTTCGTATGCTAATTGAGTGAGATGAGGAAAAGGAGGAGTGTCTTTGAAGCAATGGATTTTAGGATCCAGCTCATCTGTTCCCCCTTCTTCTTCCTCATCCATAAAATTATTTTGAAAAGGGGCCTGAATTTCCTGGTCTTATCTGTCTCTTCCCCTCTCTCTTTGCACAGTCGGGGAATTAATATTATTTGGACTCCTGAAACCCCCTTTGTTTTCGGAATTTTAAGGGCCCTTGTATGCTTTCCTCCCCTCCACCTTCATTCTCTCCATTTCTGTAGATAGGGACTTCACCATCTTGGTTAGTTCATCCACTTGAGGGTGGGGCACTGATGGGCCAGGAGTTGAGGCTTCCAATCTTGCCATTCTTCTATCTACGTCGACCTTGTTCCTCAGTCTATCAGCTACTAATACATTGGATTCTACTTCTATGGTTGTATCTTTCATTTGAGCTAAGGAAGTGGCTCTTCTTTCTCTCAATAGAAGACATAAATTAGGACCAAATGCACTAGCATAAGAAATCTTGGCCGAGGCTTCTGAGGGTTTCATTTCGGCAGGGATTTTATTATACATCTTATTGAATCTTTTGGAGAAGTTAGAAATAGACTCTCCTTCCATCTTCTTCAAAGACCCGAACTCTTTCATGTAATACATTAAATCTTTCCTATCACCCCATTGCCTTAGGGAAGCACCATCTAGGGCTTCAATCCCAGCAATAGATCTAGGGGCCAATCCTCTAAACCACTTCCTCACCTCACCATCCAGGCTCTGGACAAAGACTCTCATCCAGACATCTTCATTTTCAATGTTCATGTTGTCTGCATAACTATAGAAAGCAGCTAGGTGCTCTTCCACAATTACGTCTCCTTCTCCAGTGAACTTGGGCATGTACTTCAAGTAATCTCTAGCAGAGAGAGGATTCATAGAATGAGGTAGAATTAAGGGAGCATATCTGGCAGCGACTATGGCATCCATCCTGTTTAGAGGGGGATTAGCACCAGCCATAGGAATATTAGGTGGGGGGGAACTTGGAGGAGGAGTCCGCGAAGGGGCTACTGGGAATGAGTCATGAAGTGGAGTGGCAAACAAAAAAGGATCTAAGGAAAAGGCTAACAAGCTCAAGTCAGTGGGTGCTCCCCTTTACACATAAATGGTAAAACTAGGCGTGGGGAAATATTCTGCGGTCCTGGGTCTATGCCAAGGTACATCTTTGGAGGAGAGGGGAGTGACAAGGATTTCTCCCTCCAATCCCAGACCAGGAGGGGAAAACTCAGTAGGAACACTCCCAAAATTCAGGAAATGGGAAACCTCAGAGAGAGGTCTATTAAGAAACTGAGGAGAAAATGGAGTTCCTACAGAAGGAGATGGTGGATTACCTGGTTCGGCAGTGGAAACTTCTTCTTCAGAGTCCTTTCCTTTTCTGAGAACCAGCTCCGGATTAGTTTCAGGTGGAGCTAGAGGCAGCTGTGGGTGAGACCGCATGTGTCTGCCTCTGAAAGCCACAATTAATATAGCAGGTTCGCCACAATGGAGTCGTCACAATGGAGTCACCAGGTGCACAGTAGCAATGTTCAAAGGATCTGATACCTGATGCACCTTCAGAGTCAATGGCTCAATGTTCTTCAATCCCAGGGAAAATTTTCAACTTCGTCCTCAGCAACGACACCAGAAATGTTAGCGTCAAAAATCACTCCTGGATTGCTTGCAGGAGAAGAGCCCAACACCCATCAATTTTATGTCACGATTTTTTTAATGGGGTGATCAGATGGAGAAAGACTCAAGAAGACAAAGCTTTAAATCAGGAGACCGAGCCTAGTATGCATACAGCAAGGGAGGTCTTGATCCAACTTCTGTCAGTAAATGGATTAAAGGGTGATAGATGGAAGACTTGTGAGAAGGGTGAGCAAGACGACCTCGGGCGACAGGCCTTTGGAAACTTGACAATGAAAAACTCATAAGCCAAGATCTTCTTGGTCCAAAGCCTCAAGGATATGAATTATGACTCAACTGGATCCTCCAATTCCAAGTCATTCAGTGATAAGAAAATCACAAGAATCAATTAGAAACAATGTAACTGTTATAGTGATCCAACCTACATCATCCTATAACAGCTACAACTCGACTGGATCCTCCAATTCCAAGTTGTTCTAACACGGTAAACAAAGAGATGAAAAGAAGCTGACATCCATAAAGTAAGAAATCTCAAATGCCTTGTATATAAACAAGAGCGACTAGCACTTCATAAAAACTTTACAATCGAGAGCTTTGCTCAACCATCCACCCCACTCCAAAATGCCAAGACTGAGTCTATATACTCAGGAAAATTCACTTCACAGAGGCATGCCCAGTCACCCAAGGCTTGGTGTCCCTTCAGTCAAACTCATACTGATATCTTTCTTCAAGCGCCACCTTAACTGCGCATGGCTCCAACATGGAGGGTAGCTAAGACATTAAGTGTTGAGCTAGCATGTGCAGACTTCTTTGTCTAGTCAAGGACTTTGGCATGGTTTCTTTGGAAAAATAGGTATGCAAGACCTCTTCGAGCAGACTGCTTTCCAGACCCTCCATTCCTCACACTCAATGAATGAAAGGAGGTTCCAACCACCTGTTCTCATCTTCATTTACTCTAAGAGAAGACCAGGATCGAGATCGCATCAGATGGCGCATGGATATCACAATGATCCTTTTGGTGACTAGACTCGACGCCTTTGTTCCCTTTTTGCAGAGCTCTTTTATTTCTGATGTGACCATGGGTTGTGACCTTGCACTTATTCTCAAAGGCACTTTCAGCGTTCATGAATGGGAAGGGGTGGATCCTTGCTCCTCATAATTGCAATGAGCAAAATGTCAAGATGACTTAATTTGGTGCCACGCATCTCTCTCATATCTGATGGTCCTGAATTCACCCGGTGATGTTGTGGGCCCGAGTCTTGGACACTCCTAGCACCTCGCGCATCGGGAATATGACGGAGCTATTCCTTGCATTTTGAAATCGTGATGGGTGATAAGGCGAGGATCCTAATTGCGCCCGCCAGGTGTCTCCTGTGGATGAACGGCTGAGGCTGCTTTGCGATACTGCGGGCCTGACTCTAGGCATTGTCGGCACTTTCGGGGTTCGGGGTTTTGATATATATAACACCATGAAACTCTCACCCCTCGAACTCCCGAATGCTGAAACGCCGACGCGACTAGATCTTGCACCACGCGTCCTCTGGATGGATGGCTGCTATCCTTCCCCACACATAATATGGGTGCCATCTATTGCACTAATCTGGGCGTAACTTTGCTAACCATGATTTCCTTCTGACCATCGATATGCTCTTATGAAAGGATCTGGACCATCGACAACAAAATTTCACCCGCTTACTTACCAAGAGACCCGAAAAATGAGATTTTAATGTGCCACGCTTAGGATCTTCTTGTGCAATTTGTAGACCTGGATACTCTTGTGTCCAGGACAAGAAATGTTACTAATAGTTTGCACCCTGTTTTCACTACTGGATCTATAAAATCTCCTTTATATGACCGAAATCGAGACAACATTTAAAAATTATTGAGACTTTCTTATTATTTTGTTCCTCTATGACTGTCCCTATGACAAGACAGCCTAATATTGAACCCAAACTATCAGATCAAACACATATTGCCTTGAATATTTTTGATACTATTCTTAAAACAACCACTATCCGGGTAGAATTGAAACGTTTGTGGGAAGCGATTGAAAGGGACATAAACATCTAGGAACAGTTGGAAGCTAGACAACAACCTAGAAATCAACCCTCAATTCCCTTGCCAAAGGTTGACATTTCTTCCTTCTCTACCCCTTACTCACTTTCAAATGCCTAGACACTATACTTCTAAGCCTTAAGTACAGACTCTAGAACAACATCTTTTTGGCGTCGTTGCTGGGGACCGAAGTTACAAAATCTTTTTCTTTGGGAAAATGACATTTTTCATTGAAAGTGCCACCCTTTGATAGTGAACAAAGAGTGCACGCCTTTTAAAGGCTTTCCAATATTTCACTTGGTGACTCCACGATTAATAAGCTGGCATCCGGATGAAGGAATACTAGGAAAAACCTGGATGGTAAACAAACCACACCCGTTACCGATCCTGAGAATATTTTAAAGGCAAGAGGCTCTCTTAAGCCAACCCCTGTAGTCTATCAGCTTAAATACCCACAACTGAAGACCAAGAGTTCTTCTGAACCTTCAAATTCATGCAACCCTCTTTTCGACACTAAGGATCTAACATCAAATTTCTCTGAAGTTAGAAGAGAAACCCATCTGATAACCTCTGTAGTACATAAAGGGAAAAGTCCTGTAGAAAATTTATCTGTTGTCGATATATCATCGACTCTTCAGTTGAATTTCGCGACCTCACACAGTCTCGAAGAATATTTCACACATCCAATTTCCACACCCATTGGTTCTCCTGATTACATCTCTTGCAAGTCTGAAGAGCCAAGCCCTCGCATCCCTTACCAATCATCCTCAGATTTTTCGCCCCACGAAGAAAGTAAAGATTCACTTTTAATATTCCAAAATCCCCTTTACAACTTTCCACTAAGAACGATGGCATCCATCGAAGGGGGAGGTGGAGGGGTTGTCGGAGTAGGAGTTGGATGTGCTCCTGGGGGAGGAACTGGAGGCCAAGGGCCTACCCCCCCCTCCCAGAGTGTTTTCTAAAGTGGTAGCAAGATACACTCCTTTGGTATTGCTCGTTCCTCGGCATGACCTTCCCGAAAATTATATAAAAAATTTGCCAAAATTCACTGGGGAAGGAGATCTGACCACAGCCGAACACATAAATTTCTTTGATCAATTCGCAGACATCCTAGGTCTCGAACATGAAGATGTGTATTCTATAATTTTTGTCCAAACCTTTGAAGGTCAGGTCCGAACTTGGTTTCAGAGTCTACCTGCAGGATCTATCTTGTCCTATGATGCCTTGGAAGATGCTTTCCTTAGACAATGGGGCAAAAGAAAGGACCAACTATACTATTTAACCGAGTTTGGGTCTTTATGAAAAAAGAATTCAGAAACAATTATGGAGTTTATTCAAAGATTAACAAGCTATATAAAAAAATCCCAGCCGAGGTTAAGACGTCCCAACCCGCAGCCAAAGTAACTTTCGTGGGGGCTTTCGAACCAAATTTTGCACTTATTTTACGAGAAATAAGGGGAGCTACTCTAAACTGAATGCAAGATGATGTTATAGAAATTGATTCAAATATGATGGCTTTTGGTAAGTTAAAATCTAAAGTAGAAGCGGGAAACCAAGAAACTAGACGCTTTAGAGAACAAGCAGGGTCGTCAGGGTCTAATAAATACACAGATGAAAAAGTAGACGATATGGCTAGGGTAATTAAGGAACTATCTAATAAGATATCCAAAGTGGAGCTAGAATAGGCCAAAACTGATTCTTTCGCCAAAAAGGATTTTAGGAGGAATCACAATCCCCCAAACTAGCAAAGGAAGATAAAAAACAAAGATCATAAAATACAAACTCCCCTAAAGAACGAAAACTTTATAGGAGGGAATGATCTCCAAGATTTCGGAGATTTAGAGGATGATGTCACAAACTTGGGTGATGACTACACACAACCTTATCTGACTAGAGAGGATTATGAAAAATCTCTAAACACTCAACAATCGTCTATTGAGGGTGAAGAAAGAGATTATACTGACCTTTGTAGTTATCAAGAAGAAACTGGTATGATAATGGCCGAGGTCCAACCTAGGTATAACTTGAGATCTAAGGGTAAGCCTATTTCAACTACTCAACCTAAGAAAATTCTCCCAAGAGGTCAAACTTATGAGCCTACCCCAGAAGAAACCGTGTTACCTAACAACAAAGCAAAAGTAGTAAACGTGCAAGAACCCGAAGTGGAAAAGGTTGAGACTAAAACACAAGAAACTGAAGCAGCTAATACAAATACACCTTTAACCAAGATCATGAGTAATAAGGAAGTCTAGACAAATAAGTTGGAAAAGAAGGATTCGAAAGTCCCAACTAGAGAAACAAACAAGGTAAGCAGAGTTTTCAGTTTTGAAAACGAGATAAATAAAATTAAGATACCAATTCCTATGGTAGAGTTAGCGAAAAACCCAGTTTATCGAAAGCAAATTACCAAAGTGATAGGTGTTTCAGAGCTAGAAAGTCAATCTGACATTTTGAACCTGGAAGATGATAAGCCCAACATCAATTTTGGTCCACATTTTGAAGGAGCCAAAGACATTGTTGCTCCCTTTTATATCACCTTAAACGTATACGATCAACTGCTACATAATTGCATGCTAGACTCTGGAGCCTCACATAACGTGATGCCTAAAATTATTATGGACAGATTGGGTCTCCAGATCACCATACCTTATGAATATCTTTACTCATTTGATTCGAGAAAAGTTAAGTGTATGGGAATGATAAAGGATTTAGTAGTCACCCTGACACAGGTCCCAGTTAAGAGCATCTTGATGGATGTGGCCATTACTGATATTCCCCCCCAAATACGGCTTACTGTTGTCTAGGTCATGGGGAGCCAAGCTAGGGGGTTCTCTTCAACTAGATATGATGTACGCCATGATTCTTGTGTTTGGTGGGAAATTTACTTGGTTGTACATGGAGATGAGATTATCATATACAATAAGCGACCCTCAAAATCCGAACAATTTCCCTATTTACATTGCAGACCAAGATTTAGGAAATTGTATCTTATCTTTTGATGATGGTTTAGATGGTTGCATAGAGGAAAACAATATAGAGCATGAAGATTCAGGTTACATGATGGAGGATATGTGTAGCACTGGTATCTGGAAAATGTTTTTTGACGGTGCCTTGTCTTGTGAAGGGGCTGGTGCAGGAGTGCTTTTTGTGGCACCTGAAGAAAGGTTTATTGTCCCTTTTTCTTACAGACTACAATGGTATATAGATTATACTAACAATGTATGTGAATACGAAGCCTTGGTCTTAGGATTAGAGGCTGCTAGGAAGCTAAAAATAAAAAACCTTGAGATATACAAAGATGCGGAGTTGATAGTCAAACAAATAAATCAGCAATACCAGGCCGAGCATCCTAGATTAAGAGCATACTGAAATTGCGCTTGGGATCTAATGGAGAACTTTTTCTCATCTGTAAATTTCCAATTCATCCCATGCACAGAAAACTTACAGGCTGATGCATTAGCTAAAGAAGCTTCAACTTTCACTCCTCCTACAACCTTTAAATTGAAATATCACATAGAGATAAGACATAGACCATCTATACCGGATAATATCCAGCACTAGCAGGTTTTTGAGGATGTTGAACAAATTAAGAAGTTTCTTGAAGCAGTAGGTGACTTTTCTGAAACTCACGCAGATCAAGAAAATCAGAATGACCATATATGGATCATGCAAGAAGGAGAGGACCCTCAAGCTTTCCAAGACAAAATCGCAAATCATCGCATGCTGTTCCTAAAAAATAACCAGATTCTGAAAGCGTTGATCCCTCTGGAAAGAATGTTTGATTAAAACGACATACTTGTAAAATCCACCTTACAACCCCAAACATAAGAGGTTGAGGACTATGACATAGGAACCAAATAAGAGTCCAGGATGGTTAAAATATCTAAACTCCTCCCCCCTGAAATAAAAGGTGAGTATAAGGACCTACTCAGACAATTTAAAGACGTTTTCCCCTGGTCTTACGATGTGTTAAGAACCTACGACACTACCGTGATCGATCACAAGATACCTCTAAAGCCTGGGGTCAAACCCTTTAGACAAAAGCTTAGGTATATCAACCCCATTTTATTGCTTGTGGTCAAGAGAGAAGTGAAGAAACTTTTAGAGGCGAAAATTATAGTACCTCTGAGATATTCTGACCGGGTGGCAAACCTGGTCCTGGTTAGAAAAAAGAGTGGGGAAATTAGACTGTGTGTGGATTTTAGAAATCTAAATAATTCCTTCCTTAAAGACAACTATCCACTACCTAAAATGGATCACGTGCTAGAAAGGGTTGTTGGGGTGAACAGAATGTCTATGATTGATAGTTTCTCTGGATATAATCAAATTTGCCATGAATGAACAAGATAAAGAAAAAACATCTTTTACTACCCCTTGGGGTATGTTCATTTATGATAAAATGCCTTTTGGTTTGATGAGTGTAGGAGACACGTTCCAACGCGCTATGGACATCACTTTCATCAGAGAGAGGGATAAGTTCGTAGTCATCTATCTCGACGATTAATGGTTTTCTCCAAATCCGACGAAGAGAATTTGGTACATCTTAAACAAACATTCGAAAAATGTCGCAGGTTTGGTCTATCCTTAAACCCCAAGAAATCATACTTCGCCATGCAAGAAGGTAAAATTTTGGGTCATATTGTATCTAAGGATGAAATTAAGATTGATCCTAAGAGGGTTGAAGTGATAGACACTATAAACATTCCTAGAAATGTAAAAGAAATTCAATCTTTCTTAGGAAAAATATTTTTTTTACGAAGATTTATCCCAAATTTCACTGAAATTGTAAAATTGATCACAGATATGCTGAAAAAGAACAACAAAGTAAAGTGGACAATAGAGGCCAAAGCATCATTCGCACACATTAAGAAATTCATAGCTGAGGCACCTGTATTGGCAAGCCCTGATTATCTAAAAGAATTTCTTATTTTCTCGTTTTCCTTCGAACACACGATTGCTGCGGTGCTCCTCCAAAAAAACGAAGAGGGTTTCAAACAGTCGATTGCCTTTTTCAGCAAGAGCCTCAAAGACGCAGAACTTAAATATGATATAATATAAAAACAAGCGTACGCCATGGTAAAAGCATTGAAGGCATTTAGAACATATGTATTACACTCCAAGATAATCGTGTACATACCTACAAGTTCTGTGAAAGATATTTTGGTACAACCAGACAACGATGGGAAAAGAGGATGATGGCTTGCCAAGATTCAAGAACTTGACCTGGAAATCAAACCTACTAAACTGATAAAGGGACAAGGTATAGCCAAACATTTGGCTGAATCAAATCTCAAAGCTCTGGATATAAACTGCCTACAAGAATGTGAGGAAGACATGAACATAAATGAGCTTGATGAACGAACAAATGCAATTAAGATCGAGGATAAGTTTGTATCATCAGAATGGTACAGAAACATAGTATCCTACTTGTTGACTCTAAAATGTCCGAGTGAACTATCTCCATCAAAATCCAGGACTTTAAAGCTTCATGCGGTTAAGTATTGTATTGCTGAAAATCAACCATATTGGAAAGACCCACTCGGTTTCTTGTTAATATGCTTAGTCAAATCGGAAAAAGAAAGGGTTATAAGTGAATTTCATGAAGGAGTGTGTGGAGGAAATCACGCTTGGAGGGCCACAACTTACAAAATTTTGAGGGCTGGGTATTACTAGCCAAAACTTTTCTCAGACATTAACGCCAAGGTCCGAGCCTGTAACCCTTGTCAGCTATTTGTAGGCAAACAGAAACTCCCAGTGCTACCTTTAGTTCCAGTCAAAATTGAAGCCCCTTTTCAACAATGGGGGCTAGATTTTATAGGAGAGATTAATCCACATTCTAGCACCCAATACAAGTGGATCTTAACTGCCACAGACTACTTTACTAAATGGGTAGAAGCTATTCCAACCAAAAGGGAAACTGACTCGATGGTAATAGATTTCTTAGAAGACAATATCTTGTCAAGATTTGGCTGCCCCTGAAAGATAGTCACAGATAATGCCCAAGCTTTCAAATCTATGGCTATGATCAGCTTCTAGCAAAAGTATAATATCATTCTTGGCCATTCTACAACGTACTACCCCCAAGGAAATGGACTGGCGGAGTCGTCTAACAAGATCCTGATCAATATAATTAAGAAAGTGTTGGATGAAAACAAAAAGTCTTGGCATGTGCATTTAAAGTACGCCTTGTGGGCGAATCGCATAGGCACTAAAAATTCTATTGGTATTTCCCCTTTTCAATTGGTATATGGGACAGATGTGGTGTTACCTATAAATTTAGTACTCCTGGTGATGAAATTGTGGCAAGATTAGAAAGAAGAACCTAATCATGTCACCAGGAGGATAAGCCATCTAATCGAGGTTCAAAAGCATAGGGTCGAAGTAGATGAAAGGTTGCAGAAGTATCAAGACGACATGAAGGCATTATTTGACCATAGGGAAAAGGACATAGATTTCCTCCGAGGTGATTTAGTATTAAGGTGGGATGCGAGGAGGGAAGAAACAACGAAACATGGTAAATTCGATCACCTCTGGTATGGGCCATTCAGAGTCTCGTCTCTCGAAGGAAAAAATTATTTCCTACTAGAAAATCTAGATGGTGAAATCCTCAACGCCCCTGTCAATGGGCGTTACCTGAAGCATTATATGACATAAGGAGTTGCCAAAAAAAAAAGATTTGTATATTCATATATAGGATTTTTTACATATGTATATATATTTCATTTCGCATTGCTATTTTAACTTTCTTTTCCTTTCGTAAATTTTCGACACCTTTCAAAAAGCCTTGATAACCTTCATATTTTCCTTTTTACAGTATTTTAGCTGCAAACAAAATGAGCAGGAGAAGTAAACAGAAAGTCATGTATCGGAAAATAAATTGGCTTAAACAGGTGATAAAAAAGATTTTTGATAGTTTGGAAAGAAAACGAAACGGTAAGATAAAGGTGAGAATTCCTAAAAGACTTGTTTTGAAGGGTTCTCAAAGGAAACCAAGATAACCCCATAAGAATATGGCAATATCATCTAAAATAATAAATAAAGGAACATTTCCATGGCTAAGAGTTTATGAAAGAATAAGACGAAATGAACAAGTCACCCAAAGTAAAGCACCCCCGAAAAATATTTTCAAGAGTCATTTTTTATTTTTGACCCCCGTTTTTTAGTCCGTAGATCTTTATCTGTCACCCTTTTCTTCTTTCGGGTTTACCTTTTGAAAAAGCCAGCATCTTTTCAGTTTCGCATACGTAGGGGGAAGAGATTACGTTTTAACCTCAAAAGCTTCAAAGAAGATTGTGAAAAGTAACCTAGTCTTCACAACTCCTCGGTCTCTTGCTAAACAAAGTGACGCTTAAGTGATCCTAACTTTTCTAGGTTTTTCAACGTTTTGGAGGATTGAGGCTTGCTCAAATAGAACACCCCCAAAAAGTTAATTTTTTCCTTTCTCCCTGTGAACAAAGGTGTTGTGAAAGTTAAGGGAAGGTTGGTACCGAGTAATCAAAGTAAGTTGGCAGACCCATAATGAAAAATGTTACACAGATATCAGCCCTCATACAAACTAATTGCCCCCACTTCGCGCTCTAAAAAAGCAAATTATAAGGCAGGTGGTGAAAGGAAATTCATAAATTATTGCCCCCATCTATTCCAAAAGATGATGAAAGGATATTCATAAATGATTTCCCTCGTCTCAGCATTTAAATGCATAAATATATTCTGAAGTGGTGAAAGGAAATTCAGTAAAAAGGGTCAGATAACTTCACCGGGGTACTGAACAAGCGCGTTGGTAGTGAAGCAATATCTGAGATATCTGTAAGGTTGTTATACATGAATACCATTCTTCTCTGGTAACCAATTTTTTCAAAACCCAATCTACATCCCAAGTTCAGATAGGGCTCCCTGATTAAAAACATAAAAAAATCTTTCTTTTGATGCAATTTGATAACCACAAGATCTGTTGGATCTCCTAGAACTATTTTGATTGTCTCAATGTAGACTTGAATTCAGTAACGAGAAGGATAAAGTCGTGAAAGGGACTACAGCTAAGTGCAAAAAGTATCTGAGTTTTGAAAGCTTTTCGAAGGTAAAAGATGAAGTCCCTTTCCCCTTCAGTATCTTGTTCTAAGGAAAATTTTCCCTAGATTAATGCCATTGACTCCATTTATCCAATATAGGCATGTGGTCTACTATTATTCCCATATTGAAAAAAAATGGGATCCCTAGCTAGAGCCTATGTTGGATCCTCCTTTGTTTTTTTTAGCCTTTTTTAAATTTTATATCCTAACACTTGAAATCGAAAGCTGGTTTTGGTATTCTCCTTTATTTTCCCCAAATTCTCAAGAGTATCATCACGCAAGAAGCGATGGATATCATACACTTAAGGAATGATTTATTTTATTTTAATCATTTAAAAAAGTCTCTCCTTTTTACCTCGGGATGTTGCATGTTGGAATTTATAGATCACATAGTTTACAAGTCCCGAGGGGAGAAATGGCGAAATAGTTTAAAAAAAAAAAAGTTTACCCAGATCAGCACCAAGAGTAAAGATACTCTAAACCATAGTTAAGCATCATCGAGATTTTGTGTCTCAACGTTTTCTAGCTCCAAAAGTCTTACCTTCACAACCCCGACAGTCGAAACCGCAAGTTTCTTGTTTTAGTAACCCAAGTTAGTGTTAAAGGTAAAAATATTAACCGCAGTTAAGCTCTGTCGAGAATTCACAACTCGGCATACAATCCTCTCGGAAGCTATACCTTCGAAGCCCTAAGTCGTGAAGTCGCGATATAAATAACAACGTAATTAATTAAACGCCTAATCATGGTTACATTTTTTATTAACCAAATCTAATTATCGCAACCTCGGGTTTTAGAGGTTTAAAGGGTTAAAGTGAAAGCTCCCAATGAGGCGAATGCCGAAATATTAAATAAAATTCAAAAAGGCTTGATTAATTAAGCTAAGCCAACATTGCCAGTGTTCTAATATGAAAATTAATATGCACAGTCTACGAGGCAATTTTAAACTTTCCTTGCGCCAACTTGCATAACGAACTGTCAAAATCTAAGACATTAATTGGAAATGAGGCGAATCGACAAGTAAGGATTTGGTTTTTATTGCTAAATTTATATTTAAGAATGATTTGACCGCTCTGTTCCTAAGGACGGCCTAGTTTTAAATGGTCGAAGGCATGGATCTTTTATATGTTGTCACAAATTTCATTCATATTCTACACAGAGCAAACCTTTCTAGAGAGAACTAATTTATGTATGTATACATATTGTTATCACAGGAAATCTAAAGTAGAATCCCCAGCCATGGCCCCACGAAAAGATTCTAAAGCCACTGTTGAGGTTTTAGGACAAGGTTCAGACAATGTTTCTGATACTTCACCTCGAAGTGTCGACTCTGTCAGGACCTGGTTGTATATTTCTGAGGTTCTACAATTCGAATTGGTAGATGTTTCGGATGATTCCAGTGAAAATGAAAAAGACGACTTGATCACCAAATATAAGATCATCGTCCAGGCTCAAATGCATAAAGTAGTGGCTAGGCTATGTCTCCTCCCTTACTATGATATGGTTCGGTGGGCATTAGACCATGTAGATATACCAACCAAAACCATTGTCAACGAGTAGAGGGTCACCACTGTAACTTTCAGACCCAAACAATTGCGGGCTATGTACAAGTTTCCAATCGTGTCAGACCTTACATACAATGTCGAATTCTTGGATAATTTTAAACAGAAGGAATGTGTGCAATATGACAAGACTATGTCCAGTTTAATCAAATATTGGGTTTCACACCCTACGAAGTTCAGGGCGGACAGTAATGGTATATATTCAATATCTTCTCTGGAACCATAGTTCAAATATGTGGCTATGATGAACTACAGATTATATGGGAGAGAGGACACCACACATTGTTTCCTTTAGTGGGTGCCTCTAATTCATTTGGTCGTTGAAGGTTGTTCCTTTGACTGGGCTAAACTACTAAACTACTATCCGATAGTTTGACCAGTCGAATTACAGAGTATCGAGCGCAGAAGGAGAGAAGAAAGATAGATTCATTCTTTATGTCTACATATATCATGGACATCGTGTGTTTTCTGACACCTTTTCCCTTAACGAGTTGGAGCTGGACTCCATCAGAGGTTGAGCCCATCCACGTCTACCATTCAAAGTTGTGGGAAGATAAAGCTTCAGATTTTGTGTATGAAATATTTAACTGGGTAATGGTACCTCTGCATGTCATTATCTTCGGCCACCCACCACCAAGGATCTCAAACAATATCGTGGTAAATCTGAGCAGTATAGTCGATTGGTACGTGGAAGCATAATTCTCATATCTCAGGGTTTTCGGTGCTTCTGTTCCTCTAAATGACTTACCACTATTCATACCCGATAGGCTATCTTGTCATGATATTTCTAGGCAAACCATAATCGATGGCGTAAGCAAGGAATTTAAGAGATATTCTATAAAGGTATGGCCACCTTTTCCTATTCATTTAAATTCCTATTCTTTGTTAGATTTCGGGCATGCTCAAGCTGAGGCAGCAGCCCTGGAAGACCTGAAATTGGTTTATGTTGAATTCAAGAAGCACAATCCACATAGGATCGTAAGTAAACACTTAGCCATTGTGGGATTAAGAGGTTTGAGCACGAAAATTCACCCTCAGATAACATTTTCCAAGGCACGAGATCTTATGCTGAGGTGTTGGCTCGGATACAAGCCCTGGCGCCCAAAGAAAGGGCCGATGTTTTAAAATTCCAAGAACATAAATGGAGTTGTCTTCCCCCAGTATTATGGGGTGAGAATTGAATAACAGTAGAGGTGCAGAAAAAAGGAGTCGAAGGCTCAAAAGATTCAGCACCTAGACAAGAAGAACACCAGGACAGGGAAGAGCAAACTAGGAGCCCGAAACCAGAAATGAAAACTCCCAATCCACCAAAAAATCAGACTCCAGTTGCCACTCCATGCCAATCATCTAATCAAATCGGAGATCCCATCACCTCCATTACTCCCTTACAGTCAACTCAAGGGAACATAGATGCAGGCTGGATTTTCAATGAATAATTGAGACGTATAAGGATGGAAGAGCTCCCTCCAAATGAGTTTTTTTTTTATAAAAAGAGAAAAGTTGTGGTAAAAAGAGAATTCTATTAAGAAGTTGGATCAACGGCCAAGAAATTTAAGGTGTTGACCGACGGGAAATATAAGAAGAAAGAAGAGTTTGCGACAGAAATAGTCGGGACATTAGGGGTGTTTTCTATGACAAACCAATTTTCAGTCAGGGTTTTGAAAAATCAGCTAAAGTGAAAGAATCGCCTCATCAAAACCTTAGAAGATAAACTAGCCACAGTCGAGGAATCTCCCCAGGACCAGGTGAACACAGGAATAGAACAAGCAAGGATGGTTGATAAAAAGGAAATTGAGCTACTCAAAGCTAAGCTGGAACAAGCAGAGTTGGTAGCTCAGACTAGTCAAATATAGGTAGGCTAGCAAAGAGACTTGATAGGGCAGCTATAGGTTAGATTAGAGTTCGTCAAAAGCTAGGTTATAAATATCGGGATATTCCAGTCCCATGCTATGGAGATTCGGAGCATAGTTTCTACAGCTCAGTGAAGTTTACTTGCCAAGGTCAAGACGATTCGGGACAATTGCCTGCTTATTGATCAAGTATTGGAAAAATTATCTGTCAGAGAGAGAGAATCTGGAGTAGCTTGGGTCACATTTCAAGAGGCTGTAATAGCTACAACAAATAGGGAATCGACAAATAGTTCCGAATTTTCCATTTCGGAAAAACTTGAGGTAATATTTTGTTGAAATAATATGAACACAACATATCAGAAGGCAAATCACAAGCCAAGAGGGTAAGGAAATCCTGGGAAGAGTACTTCGGTTCTATAGATGGAAGTCTGCTAGGCATTGATAGTGAGAGCAATGTTGAGACTCTAAACCAAATAAATATAGCTAAATTCTCGCTTGATATAAATGAGAAAGAAGAAATAGATTCAGCCAAAATCTCACAAGTAACTCTGGAAGACATAGTTCAAATAGATAAATGGATTATTAAACCAAGTGTGTGATTGTGCACTATCGACACCCTAGACCAACATATGGAAGAAAGGTTACCACAATTAGTCAGAGATTGTTATATTTTTGAGGCCAATTGTCAAGCAGAACCTTCTAGGTTGATATCTCGGCTGGTGGAAAAATGTGTCACTTGTATCGAGAATGCAAAGGGACAGGCTTCTGGTACCAAATAAAGACAAAGATAAAGAAATGAAATGATTGATCTCCTTCTTGTTGTAACTGAAAATCCTAGAACGATTGATATTCCATCATATGTAAATCTGTATAAATATACAATAGAAGGAAGGAACAAAGGCTGGACCTTTTTGGGTCGATTGTAATAGAGATTTTTCTCCCTCAAGAGTTAATACAAAGCAAATCGGAAGATTCTCGATTCCGTCACGACTATGTTATGACTCTGTTTCCTTATATTTCATATTTCATTTCATTTCATATATGTATCTGATGAATGCTTCACTATAATTTAGTACAACCTCTACTATAGTGAATAAATTTTAGTCTTTTATATTGTTTACCGTTTTTCCTCTATACCGGCTATTAGCAGGTATAAGACCAGTAAACACTTTAGATTTCTATATATATTTTATGCTTCATCAGGTTATTTATTTATCTTTTTCTTCCTCTATTTATGAGTGAGATTCTCCATTGATGGGAGCCTTGCATGATAGACAGTTTAATGTTTTTCTTACACCTCATACACATTTATTAAAATATAACTCAGTTACGGGAAAGGGCCTTTGGTTTGCACCTTGTTTTCACTACCGGAGCTATAAACTCTCCTTTATACGACCGAAATCGAGACAGCATCTAAAAAGTATTGGGATTTTCTTATTATTATGTTCCTCTATGACTATCCCTGTGACAAGACAACCTAATATTGAACTAAGACTATCAGATCAAACACATATTGCCTTGAATCATTTTGATATTATTCTTAAAACAACCACTATCTAGGTAGAACTGGAACGTTCATGGGTAGCGATTGAAAGGGACATAAACATCTAGGAACAGTTGGAAGATAGACAACAACCTTGAAATCAACCCTAACTTCCCTTGCCGAAGGATAACATTTCTTCCTTCTCTACCCCTTACTCACTTTCGGATGCCTAGACATTGTACCTCTAAGCCTTAAGTACAGACTATGGAACAACACTCGGCATGGAATAGTGAATGAGAGATGTCCAGGTGGATAATCGTGGATGGGAGGATATCATGGGGGTCACACAAGTAGGAGTTGAGGCATGGAGAGAAGTGGTACAGGTGGTGGGAGATGAGAAGGGGAGATGTGACAGGTGGGATGGTGAGTGGAGGATAGGTGTGAAGGAGCAAAAGTTATAGGGGAGTGGGAGATGTGAAGGACATAGGAGAGAGATGGAGTTGGGGACATGTGTCAAAAAGATAGTTGTGGAGAAACCACTTGTCGACCTGAGATAGGGTGTTATACGCACATGCATATATTAGGGCTACGAAAAGTGGTTTGACTCTTCACCACTTTTCGGCCCGATATGCGTCTTTGACTAACACGTTGCTTCTCTGCAAAACCATGGTTTCAAACCCGGCTCATCCTTTGGATTTTAACGTCCATGCATGTTGAGGCCCCGATATGATCAACGACCGTTGATTTGGAGGGGAGATGAGATATGGGTGCATCAGCTACTTTCGGTGCCTCCACCAAACCTTTATCCACCCGCTAACCTTGGAGTCCTTCCAACTGTGTTTAGAGGTAGTGCCACACTGAACCTGTGCAAGGGAAAAAATCTCCATTGTAATTTCCTTGGCCTTCTTTGTGCACTGGCGGTTGCCACCTGTGCCTTGGAATAATAACAATAATGTACTTGTTGATTAAGGTTGGTTGTCATTGATGTCAACCCTTGAAGAAAGACCCATAGCAAAAAGGTTTGGGTAATGGACCCAATAATGTTTGATGTAAATATGACTCATTATTGTTTTGTCATGGTTGATAAGAAGTAAATATGGATGAACTCCAAAGTGGTCCCCTTATGGTGAAAGCCCTCACAGGAAGACGCTTTGTGGAGTAATATAACCCATGCTCAATTGTGGAATAATGAGATGAAGGAAAGTGAATTTGTC
>ML817213.1:172582-213087 GCA_009831015.1 Picea engelmannii | reverse complement strand
ATGAGTTGGCGCACATACATGAGGTGTATAGTTGATGATGTTGGTACACATTGATGAGTCATAGTTGATGAGTAGTTGACACATGATTGGTACATACTTGGCACATGGTTGGATGCACTTTTTTATGGTATAGGTTGATTACAGGATGGTGCATGGTTAATGCACTTGTTTATAGTACAGGTTGATTACAAGTTGGTGCATTGTTGATGCACTTTTTTATGGTACAGGTTGGTGCATGGTTGATGCATGGTTCAGATTTATTGGTACAGGTTTAGAGCGGTATATCTCACAGTGATAATGTGACAGTGGTTCCATCATTCTACTTCTACTTCAGGGTGGCAGGACGAGGCAAGGACAGGTGGTTGTAGCCACCTTCCAGTTGTAGCTGGAGAACATTGGGGGTTGTAGCCTCCTTCTGGTTGTAGCCAGATATTTGGGGAGTTGGAGATTCCCTTAGGTTGTAGCCTGAGAAACTAGGAGGTTGGAGCCTCCTTCTAGTTGCAGCTGGAAAACAAAGGAATTTGGTGCTTCCAATGAATGTAATTCTTCAGGCATATAAGAAAAAGCATTCTGTGGTTTTCTCCCAATTTGGGTTTCACATAAAAAACTGGTGTACTGTGCATGTGTGTGATTGTTTATTTATTACTGCTCATTATTGGATAATAATTCTACATTGATATAACATTTGAAGGAAAAGGATTATAATTACGTTATTACTGATTCACCCCCCCTCTCAGTAATCCAATAGTATTAACACATTGATTATCCCAAAAGGCAAGAGTTTATAAGAGAAGGTTCCCAAGTTGGTTCGAAAGGTATTTTTCAGATGATCTTCCTCTGAAACCAGAACTTGGTTATAACCTGAGAAACCGTCCAGTAGAGAGAAAATCTCTAAATCAGATATGGTGTGTAGGAGTTGCTCCATTGGCGGGACTAGGTAATTGTCCTTTTCTGAAGCTCTATTGAGGTTCCTAAAATATACGCATAAGCGGATTTCTCCATAATTTTTCCTCATAGGAACCATATTTTCTACCCACGTGGAGTGCCTAACCCGTAAGATGATTTTCGCATATAAAATTTTCTTCAACTCCTGATACTTGAGAGGTTCCAGGGATGGGTGGTACTTTTTGAGTTTCTGTTGGAAGGTTTTCACTTCGGGTTTTAATGGGATAATGTGTTGAATGATGCGGGTATCATAAGTTTTCAAATCTCGATAGGACCATGCAAATACATCTTGATACTATCTAAACAATTTGAGATAATCCTTTCTTTCCTCCTTAGATATAGTCATGCTGAGATTTATATTCTTTGGGTTCTCTGAGGTTCTGAGATTTATGGTTTCATGCAGGGGATAGGAGCTACCGATCTTTGCAGTTTTAGGCCCCTTAAATCGTTCTTTCATATCAAAAATATTTTCCAAATTAGCTATCCCTTTCGGGATTGTGTGAGACTTTGATTTTTCAGTTGGTTGACCTAGCTTAGGATCAGTTTCTGTTGATTGTTCCTGGAATACTTCATCATCAATAGCTAAATATTTGAAATTATCTTGGTTAGTCAGAAATTTGATAATCTATTCATCCCCTTTGAATACTTTCGAAATGGAAATGTTGTTAGGCACCGATGGTTTGTAGAGTAGCTCCACAATAAACCGGGAATATTTGTAATATTCTAGAGGTGATAGCCTCGAGGTAGCGGTAGCTAGAGAATCAGCAAGAGTGTTCTTTTCTCTAGGGATCACTATAATATTGAAAGCCTCAAAATTATCTATTAACCTATGCATTTCATGTTGATAATTATTTAGGTGTGGGGAGTTGCAATGTATAGTATTCCTTACCTGTCTAACAATAATCTCAGAGTCTCTGAAAACCTTCAATTCTTTGACATTTAAGTCTATGGATTTATTTAACCCTTGTACTAGGGATTCATACTCGATGGTGTTGTTTGTGCATTCAAATTCTAGTATACAGGACAGGAAATGATGTTTACCATTTGGGTCAATGAGGATGCATCCCGCCCCTGACCCTTCTTGTGATTTATATCCATCAAAATATAGGGTCCAATATTGTGGGCAAGGTGTGTCAGCTTCTTTTTCCCTACTACTCTCCTATTTTCCTGCTACTAGCTCTGAGATTTCTAACACAATTTCTTGGAAAAAAGGGGTTTCCTCTGTCATTGTTGGCAACTCATATTAAAATTGTTTTGGAGTTATGAGTGAGAGGGGCATTGGATGAAAGAGGGTAGATGTTCTATAAGTAGGAACCGTAGGAATAATTGCCTAGCACAGAGAAATTTGTCGATGAGGGTTCGTTCAAGGTTTCTAGGTCAGTGGAGGTATGTTTTAGATACCTTTCCCTATCGATTTTGATAATATTTTTGTATCCCTTCAGTGGTAGCCAAAGGTGTTCCCAGTCTGTACTAAAGTATCCATTTAACTTCTCAGACCAATATAAATTTACTAATAACCCATTGGCCTCTGGGATGTCAACTATAATGATGTCAATCACTTGCACAAACTTGGAATGTGTCACTATTCTGATCATTACATCTTTGAGTTCCCCCGTGGACTTGACCTTGGTTCCGTCTAGTTGTATTACATGTTTATCACTCTTTATAGGAACGACATTTAATTTTTTTCAAATAGATAAGGGAATAATGTTGGAAGATGCTCCTGAATCTACCAAACAATTGTGGAGGTTCCTATTGAAGACTTCAAACATTAAGATGAATGGAGGGACAAAGATTTTTCCCTTCTTATATTCTGAGCAGGTATTCACAATTGGTTTATTCATTGGATCTGTGGAAGATATATTTGTTTGTTTCTCATTGCTCGTCGTAGGGTTTTCCACCGATCTCAAAGCCTGTAGTAGGAAGTATTTTCGCTAAGGGATTCTACATATGTCCATTATTGATATATTAGCCTTCAACTATGTTGTACTCCAGCTTGGGTGATTCTCGCGTATGGATTCTAATAAGGTTCTTACGAGGAGAGAAAGGTTCTTTCGGGTGATCGGGGGTTGACCTTTCCCCTGAAGCTTGAGTGGTAGTAGGATCCTTTGGGACAGGTGGACCCTCACTTCTCGTTTGCACAACCGAGACCTCTGCGGGTGGTTCTTGAAACTCAAATAGGTATTTGGAAGGCATGATCAGGATCCCATATCAGCATGGTTGTATCTTCTGGTGGATCAATCTCCTCCTAGTCAGAAACATTCATACCTGAACTGCTCGGGTGTTTGGTCAAGGAGACTTCGTCTAGAAACCAATTGGCCATCAAATTCATGGCATTCACGCATTGAGGGAAGTTTCTTTTGGAGTGGTTTTCCTGGTGATAAGTATAGAAAGAATCAAATGCTACATTCCCTAGATCGATATTTAAGTTAGTTGGGGGAGGTTCAATTGCTTTGAATGGTGGGTTCCTTTTAAAGAAATTCTTACAGGGCCTTTGGCCTTGGTTTCCCTCCCTCATGTTTCTCTTCATATCTATGATTTCGTTTGATAATTTCTTAACCATGTGTTGTAGATCTTTTATGTCTCCATTACCTTTGTTGAGAGCTTATTTTGCTTGTCTCCCTAGCGGCCTAGTCAAAAGGAGTCCTCTCCTTGGAGAAGGTTGAACTTATTTCTTAAATAAAGAGACCTAGCCTTCTTTACACCCTTTCATATGGAATTCTATCATTTGGCTTCTTCAAAATTCTCAGTTAGGGTTCGTTTGGCAGCCCTCTTCACAAACATGGAAATAGAAGCTAGGAGAGCATTAGCATAAACTTTGATTTGCAACTCCTGAGTTGGTTTAGCTTCGGGCTGAAACTTGTTTTAGATGGTCATGAATATTTGATTGAAATATTTGACCCTTTCTTTCAAACTTATGGTAGCGATGAACAACTCAACCATCAGAGCTCCCGTAATAGTCTCATCTGTGAATTTATCTAGAAAATATTTCTGGAACTTTTTCTAGCTAGTTATAGATCCTATCGACAGATTAAAATACCACGTGGAAGATGAATTCTCAAACATATAGGGGAAAATCCTACATACTACATATTCATTTTGGACGTTCATAAGTCTGATCACTAGTATGAACTTCTTGATATGATCTTCAGGATATCCTGAAGTCTCGGGCTCAAATTTAGGAAGTAGCTTCTCCGGGTGTCGGGGAAGATTATGTACTCGTCCTGGGATAGCCAAAGCATCTCTGGCCAACCAAGGTTATTTTTTCTGGGGTGGATTTCCCCTTCCTTCATCATGGTTGTTGTTGTCTTCCATATCTTCGGATTCTGAGTTAAACTCATCTTCTTATGAAAAATCGTCTGGTTCAAAGACATCGTCGACTGGCATTTCAAGGATCAGATTAAGAGGATGTTTGATTTCAGTGATCGTGAAATCTATTAGGTCTTCTACAGTGTGCATGAAAACCTTGTCAGGAGTATTGACCACCAGTCTTCTTACTTGTTTTCTTTGAGGAAGTATCAGAGGTAAAGGTAACGCATCGATATGTCAGGCGTATTCTCTTTTGATTCTTCTAAACTGATTTAATTCCTCGTGAGGAAGAGCATAGGGTATATCAGGGAACAATTTTTCTTCCTCGGGCTAAGATGAGTTACTCATTTCAAGAGTACTCAACGTGTGTGGTTTTTCTTGGGAATGACTAGCCATGCATGTGGGTTGTTTTGAATCTATAGGCTACTTGAAATACTATGTGAAATACATATTCAACCATTCATTCTTAGGCCCTCCTTCTAGCACCAATTCTGTTGATGGGTCCTAAATCCCTTGATTCAACAGTAGGAACCAAACCTGCCACTGAGGCCCAATTAGACTCTACAACATTTAATATTGGAATGGTTCTCTAGATCTTGCGATACGACCAATTAATCAATGGGCTTTGCATTTTCTTGAGAAGGCGTCTCCTTTAGTTGGGACTTTCTCTTTTTTGTATTTTCTCTTATGTGGGACCGATGTAAGATTGTAAGCCGGTATAAACCAACTTGGCAACAAAAATAGGATTAATTTTAACTACTGGAGAAGAGGTTGAGATTGGGATAACCCACTACTCAAACATGCAGACAATGATTCTATACCATAGGCCTAGTACTAATACATTAACCATGTGAGCATCCAATTAATGTTTGAGATACTAATTATCAGAAAGAAAACACATATGTGATAAAACAATGGAAAGAAAAATAATTCACCTACTTAATCATCCATCACATAATAACACAACGATTCATCTTCATCATTAAAGAAAAGAACAACAAAACATTGCACCAGATAACTTGACAACATATTTAATTTCTCTTACTCATTACAACATCCATTCATGAGACGATATAGGAAATAATTCTTCTCCACATCCAATCACACATGCATTTGATGAAAATATCTTGTCTCTAGTCCAAAAGGACTTCTCTATTAAAGGTAGCTCGAAAATAATTCTTAACAAAACCAAAAAAGAAGAGTTTCTTGCAGCAACCATCGACCCTCCACTAATTGTTCGATGCTCTTATTTATAGCATGAAAATAACTAAAAATAACAGCTAAAGTGCATTCTAAACAAAGAAAAACTACCCATGTGGCATTCTCTCCTAACAGTTTTCCAGCAATCATCTCAAGATATCCCTTTGAAAGGTTTACTTTTTTCATACTCTGAAGAGATAATGAACAGTTCTTCACAAGTGTGGGCATATGGAAATATGTGTTGTTCCATCGGAGCTGCGTGAACTTCTCTGATCTTCACTGCATGTGCCCGATACTTCACCAGACCGACGCTTAACTGTTGAAGCATGGCTTGAGATCTGATTGGGTGTTCCATAAATTGTTGCACCTGCCCTAGTGTTGTGTCGGTTAGCTTTGCGAATCTTTCGGCCCATGATGAATATTTCTTGGTGTGCAATTCAACTATGTCGAAGAAGTCATCGGGGGTGTTGAACTCAAGGAGTTTGATATCATTCATCACCTTTTTGATCTTCAGACCCAGTTTCCCTTGGATTCCTCGTCGAAATCATGGATCCATTTTTTCTCAATAGTCATAGGGATCTTTCCTGCAATCAAAATTAAAACCGTTTAGAAATTGCTTACGAACAATACTCGACAAAATATATGAAAAAGGTAACTAGGAAGAAACTAGACCAATGCATACCTACAAAGATCGCTAAGCCTGGTTGTTTGATACTTATGTGATCTCTGCAATATTTCGAATTACCTACACCATATCTATTAGCACAACCATTTTTCTCCAGTTAGGGTGGGTTACATCTACGTGCCATAGCGTGATAGATTAGGTATGGAAAACATGAGAGTCAAAGTCATACTAGTGGATGCTTGGCCCTTGGGGTCGAGAAAGTATGTCAGAGTTGAACATGTGCCGAAAATATGAGTAAGTTCCAAAAAGGTCGGATACTGTCATAAGGGAAGTCGTTAAATGCTTCAGGTCGAGGCAACTTGCTCAAACATAAGTCTCATCAGCAAGTGCATCAACCATCATCAGCTCATTATGGAGGCTGGGGAGTTTAAAAGAAATCAAGAATATTGTACCGCACTATTGACGGGAAAAATTGACAAGCCGTCAACTGGAAGAACAAGTCTTGTCTGGGGTTGTCTAAATAACCCAAGTCATTTGGGGTAACTTGTTCTGATGGGTTTAATGACTCTGTTAGCTAATCTAAGGTCCTAAAATAAAGAAAGGGAGTAAACTAACTAATATTAAAACTATAATATATATACATATACTATAAGATAATTATTGTAAATGTATTTAAGTAGAGAAAGAAAACATAAAAATACCACTTATGAACAGAATTTACTCTAAATTTTAAACTTGGGAAGTAAAGCAATGCATATAGATTCTTAAGAAAAACATAATTTAATCAATGGATCATACACGGAGTACACAAAGATTTTATACCGAAAACCCTCAACCAGGAAAACCTTTCTTATATTCATTATCACAAATTTCACCATTCACCATACAATATATACAATGTTTTTAGGTATTCCATAGATAACAAAACCCTAATCCCTTAATACAGGATTAATTTAGTAAACTGCTAAAAATAGCAAAAACCGCCCAAAAAACAAGATTTGGGGCATTGCCCCAAACACCGCGTGTAACCAGGGGGGGCATACCTGCCCCCCCCTGGGACCCCCCTAGGAAAGCACCCAGTGCACACGGCATAGGGACCACTAGTAGAGGGATCATTAGACGTTGTTGTCAAATCTGATGCCCCCACACACACACATGAAAAGAATATAACACATACCCAACATTTGCAAGCTGCAAGTTTTAATGGAAACTTACAAAATCACTGTAAAGATAATTGTTTTTTTTTAGAAGAAGATAAAGAAAGAACATTTTTATATTTTTTGTTTTCTAATTATAAATCTAATAAAACTTGGATTAACTAAGTTATGAAACAAATATGTATAGATGGTCAAAGCTGATCTAAACTTCCCTGTTTCATTGATGCATAAGATGACATAAATTTGAAGTAGAGAAGATAACCTGATATTATTTTGTTAATTGTGTTTGAGCCTCTGTGAAAACAAAAGCATCCAGCTACCCCGCCTTCTGAAAGAAATCTGCAGTGGCTTATGGCAAAACTTTCCTGAATAAATTCAAGATGTGTATTGGCAGCTAGGGTTTAATAACAAAATATCGAACACAGGTGATACGGTAATCTTATGATTACGAATGATTACAATTAGAGAAATCTTTGTGTGATCAACTAAAACATCAAAGAAAAACCCTGATATCAAAATTGAGATTGATGATCACAATTATCACATAAGGAACAACAAATCATGGACTACATTTACAGCATGAATATCATTAGAACATAACATTTCATTTAGACTAAATCCATAAAACATATTAATATCCCAAGACCAAATAAAACAAAACATCAATGAAACAACATTCAGACTAAAGCCAAAATGCTATACATTGTCCCATTAAGTCATGAGAATCATTCGTCCATAATTGGAAATAAACAATTCAGTTGTGAGTGGTTGTATGCCCTCTTGTTTATGAGATCAAAATATTACAAAAATGGAGGGCATACAACCACTCACAACTGAATTGTTTATTTCCAAAAATTAACAAATTTGGTATTTCTTTACAAAATAAATAGGAAAGAGATACTAATCATCCAAATCGAACATGTTCCTTTTCAAAAAATTAGCATCAAGATCTACCATGTCCAGAAAATGAAACAGGAACAAGTTAGAAACTTTAATAACAACTAATTACTAATTTTTAATTTAAAAGAGACTTGAATTCAAACTAATTTTTAGAAAAAGATAAGTTACGGGTTTATGTAGCTAGTCTAAAATAGTAAAAATACAAACAGAAAATTAAAATCTATCTATTTTATTTTCCAACAGAATCAAATCAAAAAAGAATCAAAAAATACTTTTACCATTTCATAGATTAGAAAAAGAAGCATATGAATTTATGAAGGTGTTAAAATTAGTTTTTAGCAAACACATTACCAGGCTCAATTTGTTTGCCAAATTAAAACCGAATTACCCTCTTCCTCATGCTTGTGATTTTTATTCACAATTGATTTTTTAATGAAACCTTGATTCGACTCATTAATAGGAGGGTTTTTATCCTTTAATACATCTAAGACTTCCTCCGATGATTTTTTGGACATGAAATCAGACCGTGGCTTTCTCCCAATGGGTTTCGAATTGCAACAGATAATAGATATGTGATAGCATAGTCTTTTTGTGGATGAACACATAGTTTTTCAACAATAGGGTTAGACATGCAAGAGATGGAGTTTTTATTGAGATGGAGAGGAAATTCTACTACAGTCTCATAAACAGAATAAGGGAATATATAACTTGGAACCCAGCAAAACCAATAATAGGCTTGGATCTATGAGCAAAACAAACAAAAATGCTTACCTCATCCGCAAAGAAATTCTGATATTTTTCCCTCCAAAGAATGAGATGTATCTCTGAAATTGTATTGTTTCTGAAGAATTTGTCCACAATAGAGGTAAAGGACCCCATTTACGAAATGGGTTTTAAATGGTTTTGACTAATTCATAACAGTTTTCTCAAAAAGTCTCCCGAAAAAACGTGTCTCTGGCAGGCAATTACGGGTTTTTAAAACAAAAAAGAACTCAGAATCATTTGGTTGGATTCGCATCACAGGTACTAGAATGCAATAGGGATAACACAAAATAGTTTAGGTTTGAATAGTAGGAGCGATATGAACAAATCTGAATGGATGAAGGGGAACAAACCATAAAGAAGCCCCTGTGTTATCATAGCATGAACATCAAGGGTTTGGTCATGAAGTTTTACCATTCCTGGTAATGAAAACCCGATGCACAAAATCGAAAACCTATACCCGTAATTAAAGGCTCATTAAATCATTGTGCCAGCAAGGTGAATTAAGTATAGAGTACAACAGTTCCACATTAATTCTCATGACTACTAGCATGACCATTGTTTTTGCAAAGGGTAAAAATATACCAAAACAAAAATCCTCATAATTCAAATGCAAACCATCTAAGCATATGAAAATTATATTAATACCCAAAAAATCCCAAAGATAAGTCATTCAAGTGTTGGATTTAAATTGGATATAAGCATGATAACTCTTAAAAGAAAACCTTGTATAGAAAATATAATACCAAGTTAGGTCTTCATGTTTGATTCATGCTTTCAGTGATGAATCAACCATGAAAACAAAACGAAAATGCAAACTTAAAGAATTAATGAATGTCTTTTCTACTCCAGAAATCATCTCAGAATAATAATGTTTACAATAATGAGGTGAAGGTAGCTATAGAGAATGTAATTTCTTGTTCACATAACAAAATCGTGTGGGGCTGCCAACAATGGCGACTTACTAGGTGAAGCAGTTATCTCTGCATCGCCAAAATTTCATGTTAGGATGAATCAGAAAAGTGAATATTTGAGAAGCAACTAATAACACATCAAGCATGAAAAACTCAGGGGATAACATAGTCCAACATCATATGTGTTTCCATCAAAAGTGTAATCTGGTATCAGATCTAGATTTCGAGAGGAACAATGTTTATGCAACTGACTCTGATATTGTTGACATAGCCACTGCTGCTAGAAAGCATCCATAGACTCAACAGGGATGTCATTTAACCCACTCTAACATCTCTATCCTGTCCAAAATTTGTCCATTCATGATGAAGAGCATCTTTGTTCATGGATTAATTTTAAAGGGCATACTTGATCATTTTCTTCAACCCAACATTGCTTCGCTGCCAGCAGGCCTGTTCAGTACCTCGACAAAGTTTTCTTGGTATCATGGATGCATTTACCCACTGCTAGTAGACATGTTCAGTGTCTCAGTGGGTTTACAAACACTTCCCACACCTTGCAGTGCTTTCAACTCTCTAGAATTAATTTACAAATTTGCATAAACTTTATGATATTCAAGAGAGCGGGGTGATACTGAAAACTTCAAATTTTATCAAACAAAAATTGTTCTTATATAATTCATCTGTTTTCTTAAAATGATCCTTATCATGATCTAGACACTTAGATTCCTATTTAAGAAACCATCTTAAGGATAGGAAGGTATAACCGAGTTCTTTTATTAAAAACAAGGACATCATTAAGAGCTTATTAATGATAATCATTACCCTCTCGAGATTTTGAAAAGAAACCATCAATACTATTTTGAGCAGGAACTTTCTTCTATTGATTTGAGTTTAACAATTTACAGAATGGTGCTTTGAAAAGTAGTCAATTGTTGCTCTTAGATAAAAAATCTGATTTTCCTTCCACAAATGAAATGGTGACACATACATATTTTTTCATAAGCAAGCCAAAATGATGCAGACCCCCTACCTCAACAGGGTCCACTAACCTCCCGGTCTCTGGATCATTCTTCTTCTAAGCCTAAATGCTCTTTGGAATCCTATTGGAACCCTTTGAACAAATCCACAGGTCCCTTTGTCCTCTGGCATAGGCCTTGAAAAAACCTATGCATGTGCTCAACTTTTGGTACTCTTCTCTGTTCTAAGCCAACACCTTTCAGGTTTCGGGGTTTCAGGACTCCTCCATGCGAGCTCTCCCAAACTCCTTGTCTCTCCAATTCCCGGTCTCTGAAATGCCAAAAACTACCCACGACCACGGTCCTCTTTTGGGATTTTGGAATTCACGATTTCATGATTCCGGCTGTAGACAGGTCTTGGTCCTTTGAACTCCTAGACCCTGGAATGCCGAAATCTACCTGTGACCATGTCTTCTTTTTGGGATTTCAAAATTCGCAATTTCACGATTCCACGAGTTGGGACTCCCTGTCTCACGACTCCTTCTCTCTTGAACTCCCTGTTGCCGAAATGCCAAAAAGGGCTTAAGGGATCTGGCTCATGCTATTCTGGTGTCGTCTGCTTTCAGGATTTCACAACTTCATGAGTTGAGACTCCACGTCTCCTGACTCCTAGCCTCTCGAACACCTAGGTTATGAAATTCCGAAGTGACGGTCCACGACCAAGAACTACTAGCTTTCACTATTCAAGAAACCGCAATACAAGTGCTCCCCTTGTTCTCTATCTTTCGAACCCCCGGTTCCTGAAATGCTAAAATCTCCCCCTCTAAGAGATCAACGACCCAGTCCTCCTGGAACCAAAATCTTTCGAGCCTTTTCCCGAACCCTTGACTGCCTTCCACGTGTCCTCATGTGGATGGTCCTAGTCCTTTCACGAATTCTCCTTTCGTGATTTCTGGAGACTCTTCACTCTTGGTCTCCTAGTGTCTAAATCCCCAAAATGTGGATCTCTTGACACACATCCTCTAAGATGGATGGTTTTGATTCTTTCGGCACTTCGACGAGTCCTCTCCTTTTCTTATACGAGGGTTAAACCTCATTCTCCTCTTTATGGATCCAATGGCTATCGATCCTATGTGCACTCCTCCTGTGCACATATTCATGATCCAGTGGCTCGCAGGCCACTACACTCCATATCCAATGGCTGGTACGATTTCATGCACCGGGAGTTCGTGATGCAGTGACTCTAAAATCCCTTGCCGCTCCAAACCCCAAACTCTGAAATGTGTGGATATCCAAGGTTTTAAACCCCGTGTACCTTTTCCTGATCCAATGGTTGTCCAGTATCTGGCACTATATCTAAAGGTGAAAATCTATCTTCCTTGCACGCTCTCCTCTTGTTGCCTGGACGTGGATTCAACGGTCCAAATCTTTCCTCCCAATGTCGATCCAACGATAGCTATTCTCCTCCTCCTAAGTGTGTGCCTCTTCCCTTCCCTTGGAATAATTTCGATGCTTGAAGGTCTCAGCCTTCGATGCTTCCCTTGTGAGCCTGGTTCCTTTAGGACTCATCTGTGTTATAGAAATGCCTCTCCTCCTGAGCTTAGTCAACTCAAAAACCTCGAAAGGTTTTATTTTCCTCCTACTCCTTTATTTTGTTGCTCTGTGTGCAAAGGAATTGTTCCTCCTGAGCTTTGGGACTTAGAATAAGTCCACCCTCACACACTCCTTGTGCTACTAAGTATTTCACTAAACTCATATTCGAGAAGTTTTCTTGGAAAGAAAACTCTCTACGCCCACCTGGCGTTCTTTTGCTCAATGCACACCTTGCAGAGCCTATAGAGTATTCAACAACTTTGTGAGTGTCTTCTCTTCGACACTTCCCTTTCCTCAGAACTCAAAATAGAGTTCTCTGGTGCACTCTATGCACTTGCTCAATGCCCTCCTGGCAGAGCTTTACATAACCTCCAATAGTTTTGTTTCTTTTATGTGCCTTCCTTTGCATAGTTCCTCGTCCTCCAAGGTGTTCAGCAACCTTGAGGCTCCTCCTTGAGTCTATGAATATTTTTGGTGTACACTCCTTGCACACTCTTTCTAACTTTGCAGAGCTCAAATGCACACTCCTTGCGTTGGCTATAGAACTTCCAGTGTTCTGTTGTGAACTCCTTGCATGGCCTAAAGAACCCAAACAGAAACCAAACAACTCACAGACAGACAGTAAAATCTATCTATAACTTGTATCTACAGTATACAAGTGACATTCAAATGCATAAACATAAACAAACAATTCATGGGCAAGAAAAACTACTCTTTGTATTAATTTCCAAAATGCCTATAAATTTTTTTACAAAGGTTGGACTGTAACAACTCTCATCTCTCTCTCAAGACCTCTCTACTCTGGTCTTTCTTCCCAACTCTCTACTCTAATTCCTCTCTCTTTTTTTTACAAAATGAGGGCTCCAATGAGCTTATCCTCAACCACCATCTCTGAGATATCGCTATCACATAGCGGCTCCTACAGCTACATTACATAAATGGATGTCCATTCCTAACTGATATAGACTTAGCTATAGGTAACCATTAAAGGAAACCTCAACCACTACTTGTACCAAGGTGTGGTCTGGCATTAAAAGCCTTATAATCATTTATTGAAATTTTGAATTTCAAAATTGAGAGGGCTACGCCTCTCCCTTTCTCCATTAATGTGTGATGGATGTGTTGGCTGGCTGGCATGTTGCTGATGTGGAGTGATGATCCTGCATCATACTCCTCAGCTGGAAAAATCATGATCTCTTGATCATGAGCTCCTCTTCTCCAGTGTTTAAATCCACCTGGATCCCAAACTTTCCCTTGGATATTTCCATCTTCTCCTCTACTTCGTTGTTGTTGTTGTTGCTTCTTTCTCTTCTTCTCTGCCACTGTTGCAGGTTCCCTTATTCTCAACTTCTCATTGCTGGAAGTCTCTGCTACTGAACTCAACATCAGCCTTCTGATTTCTTCAATTACCTCTTCCAGCTGCTCAACTGGATGGCTCTTTCTATGCAGTCTTCTTTGTTGCACTTATGTCTTCTCAGTGGGAAGATCTGCTCGATCTCCCATGCCATATTTATCTCTCCTTGTGGCACTAAGTGGCCACTCCACTGCAGACTCCAACTCTGCAATCTCCTCACTGAACTATTGCTCAACTTCTCCCTGTGGCAGTTATGTTGCTTCCATTTCTCCTATTTTCATACTTCCATCTTCTTTCAGCTTATCCCTAGGCTGGTATGCTCCTCCATCTGTCTCCAACTTGATCTGTTGGATGTGCAAGCTTTGCACTATCACCCTCTTCTCCATGGCTTCCAATTCTTGATACAAATCAGCAAAATACATGTTGTCTACTTCCTCCTCTTCTTCTGTTGCAGGCTTCAGTGTTGTAGTCATCTCCTGTTCATCTTCCCGACTGAAAAATTTGAGCATTTCGGTTGAATTCTCATCTTCTCCTGCAGGGGAAAACATCAATGTCTTCTCCACTTCTTCATCTTCTTTGACAGTCTTTGTTGTCTATCCTCCTTATGTTGTTGCATCTGCAACACCTTCACTGGCCTCAACTGGGCTATTTGACAAGAATACCTGAATTCCCCCAATCATCAGAATGCTCTTATGATCCTCACCTATCAACACCCCTTGTTGATCTGAACTCTCCTCTGAGTTCATGACACTCTTAGACAATCTCATCTCCTTTCCCCTGCCCACCTGGAAATTTGGGAATTTTTTGTTGCTCACCTGGCAGTCTATGAGATCCAGTGATCCCATCTCATTGCCCACTTGGAAATTTGAACTTTCACCACTGCTCCCCTGGCAGTATGCAAGACCCTTTCACTATTTTTGGAGTCTCTTCACTCTTAGTCTCCCAGTGTCCAAATCCTCGAAATGTGGATCTCTTGACACACATCCTCTGAGATGGACGGTTTTGATTCTTTTGAGACTTCCACGAGTCCTCTCCTTCGCTTCTATGAGGGTTAAACCTCATTCTCCTCTTTCCAGATCCAATGGCTATAGGTCCTTTACGTGAGATTTGATGGTCACAATATGATCTTATATGCACCTCCTATGTGCGCTCCTCCTGTGCACGTATCTGTGATCCAGTGGCTCTCGGGCCGCTGTGCTCTAGATCCAATGGCTGGCGTGATTTCATGCACCAAGAGTTCATGATGCAGCAACTCCAAAATCCCTTTTCGCTCCAAAACCCAAACTCCAAAATGTGTGGATATCCAAGGTTTTAAACCCCGTTCACCTTCGCCTGATCGAACGGTTGTCAGGTATCTAGTGCTAGATCTGACAGTGCAGATCTGTCTTCCTTTTGCACTCTCCTCCTGCTACCTAGACATGGATTCAATGGTCTAGATATTTCCTCTCAGTATCGATCGAATGACAATTGTTCTCCTCCTCCTGAGAGTGCACCTCTTCCCTTCCCTTGGAAGAATTCCGACACTCGAAGGTCTTGGCCTTCAATGCTTCCCTTGCGAGCCCAGTTCCTTTGGGTTATAGAAACACCTCCCCTCCTGAGCTTAGTCAACTCAGAAACCTCGAAAGGTTTTCTCTGCCTCCTGCTCCTTTCTTCTATTTCTCTGTGCGCAAAGGCATTGTTCCTCCTGAGCTTTGGGACTTATAATAACTCCACCCTCGTACACTCCTTGTGCTATTGAGTATTTCGCTAAACTCATATCCGAGAAGTTTTCTTGGAAAGAAAAATCTCTATTCCCACCTGGCATTCTTTTGCTCGATGCACACCTTGCAAAGCCTACAGAATCTTCAGCAACTCTGTGAGTGTCTTCTCTTCAACACTTCCCTTTCCTCAGAACTCGAAATAGAGTTTTCTGGTGCACTCTATGCACTTCCTCAATGACCTCATGGTAGAGCTTTACAGAACCTTCAGTAGTTATGTTTCTTTTATGTGCCTTCCTTTGCACAGTTCCTCGTCCTCCAAGGTGTTCAACAACCTTGAGGATCCTCCTTGAGTCTGTAAATCTTTCTGGTGTACACTCCTTGCATGTTCTTTCTGACTCTACAGAGCTCAGATGTGCACTCCTTGTGCTGGCTACAGAACTTCCAGTGTTTTATTGTGCACTCCTTGCATGGCCTAAATATCCCAGACAGAAACTGACAAACTCACAGACAGACAATAAAATCTATCTATAACTTGTATCTACAAAATACAGGTGACATTCAAATGCATAAGCATACATGTTGGTCATTGTAATTGCTTATTAACTAAACAATCAAGTGTTACATAAATTGTCAACCTAGGGAAGTCTGTTTATTTCAAAGGAAATCACACACTGTATATGCTCAATCTCAAAAGCAATCTAGAGTTGTAGTAAAAGTACACTAATCACACCTTGCTTTGAACATACTAAAGTTCTATCTTGAATTACAGAAAAGCAATCTATCTATTGCAGAGTTTGAGATTCAAGGAAAATAATTATCAAAAGAATCCTGGATTACATTAAGAAACAACAACCTAGGGAAAGAAATATTTCAGCATACTGCAAGGAAGACTAGCTATTATGTAACAGAGAACAGGACCCTATTCCCCAAAGCATGAATCTTCAGCACCTGTCTCTGACTATCACACTTTCATAAGCTCATTACCAATCAAAATGATTGACAAGTAATGAAAGCTAACTATTCTGTAACAGAGAACAGGACCCTATTCCCCAAGCAGGAATCTTCAGCACCTGTCTCTGATTATCACACTTTCGTAAATTCATCAAGCAGAATTACCAATCAGAATGATTAATAGTTACCTAGGAATGAATTGTATGAAAACAATGTAACAATCAATAAAGCAAAGTTTCAGCAAAACAGAGTTCAGTAAAGTAGAGTTTCAACAAAACAGAGTTTAAACAAGGCGTGAAAAAAAAATACTAGCACACTACAGAACTAATGGGTAAATCTTGTGAAGAAGGTGGGCCCTCTCCTTCTCACAAGATTCCTCAGAAATGAAAGAAACTAAGAAGAAATGCTCAAGATAATCTTTTATTCATCTGTCAATTGTATCATGTTACAATATTGTTGTTGGGAAATAATACCCTACGGACTAGCAAGCTAGGGTTAGGCTTGCATGCAAATCATGACCTTAAAGAAATCACTTTTAACCTATCACCCCAAAACTCAAACCCCTTTTTCACACACAAGCATGGAAAGGATCTACTAACCTTTTTACTGATGTTTGGTGTAGATCCTTCGTTGCACTTTGTCCGCTTGCTTGCGTTGCTCCTTCCAAAGACAATCCTGTAATCAAGACAAAACACTACGCATGCATGCTATTCTTCTACTTGAGGGTTAGAGACTAAGAATAAATCGAATAAATCATAAATAACTCATGCATTGGGATGGGAAAAGTATTCTTTATTATTTTCAAGATGAATCAACTTACAATCAATGTTGAGACTGTCCACCATTCCTTGATCCTGATCCTGGGCTCCTCCTCTTCTTTGTCCTCCAACTGCTTTTCTTTAATTCTCCTTAAGCTTGAGGAAAGGCTAAAGGGTTGGGAAAAATGGATTCGGCAATTGGGCAAAGTTTCTTCGCTATGATTTTCCTCCTCCAAATAGTACCCCTACCCCTTCTTTTATAGGCTAGAAGGAGCTAGGGTTTTGGACGAACTCTCGGCCATGCATGGCTGGGAGTTTCAGTTAACTGACCCATAGCTTTTTGTCCCGTCGGAAACTTTCCTATTTTTGTTCTTTTTTAGGTAAACGCGGGTTGTAGTAGGCCTGCCAGCGTTCCAACGCATGCAGTAGTAGGCCTGCCAGCGTTCCAACACGTGCAGTAGTCAGTTAGGGCGTGTGTCACTTGATTTAAGAGGATTTTCAAGAGTTTATTCAGCATGGCTTTGGCAAGGAAGGGATATGAGTTGTCCTGATGCCAGGTAAGCATGTGTGGTGAAATTTAGGGTTATAACAAATGCCCCCTAATGTGTGAGGTCAGAAGAGCATCTGATGGCCGAAATACATTACCAATTCTTTACCAATCTGTACTGATATGCTGAATGAGTGAGCCCAGGAATCAGGAATCAGGAGGTGTCGTCTGCAAAAAATATCAAATGTCTCACCAAGGCGGGCATACCCATGCTCGAGATCAAATAGAACCATGGCTACCAATAAAATACACTGTAGATCCATGTCAAACAACTATGAAGAGTAGCCGCGAATAATGCACAGCGGAGCTACATCTCAAAATCATAAAGATATACATATAAAGTATCCATCTCCCAGAAGTTGATTCGGCCTAATGGTTGTACTTCATAGCTCAAGCAACAACTTCAAAATATTCTAAAACTTGGGTAGGAGTGTAATATGAGTGTACAACTGCACTACCCAGAGGTCTTCGACGGCTCGTTGGTTATGGACTTGATAATCTTGATGATCGGACTGAAGGCTTCAGTGATTTCGAACAAAGACTTGATTGGACGTTCAGGATGACCGGTTATGCGGACAAGAGACATATTGCAGAGGGGCCGACTCAAGCTTAGTGACAAACTTCCCTTGGATAATAGCATGACAAGTGATAAGACTCAGGCAGCATATTTGTTAATCATAAGTCTACGAAGCAGGAGGCAACGCAAACTCTCCATATGTTTGGAAGAGTAACCAAACGGTGGAGGAAACAACTCTATATAACGAGCAAAGTTTCCTAAGGTTGTACTACATCTCATATTCTGATGAATCAAACGGACAAATGTGATTTATCTAAGGGAGACTCATGATGTTGCCAATAAAGAAAATAATTTTCCCATCCTCTTTTTGGGGTATATTTGATTTTTTTGTTCTTTTTGATGATTTTGAAAAAGAATAAAGGAGTATTATGTTACAATATAGGAACGAGTACAGCAAACATACAAGCTCAAGGGACAAGGACAAGACTGATGTTCTAGGGAAATTATCCTCAGAAAAAATCCTCCAGTGGCCAAAGGTGTTAAGACGCAAAGGCAAACTGTTACTAGGCTGATGGGTAAAGGATGCAAATGCGGTTGATAGAACACACAATGGTAATGTCCTTCGATGTAAGTTTAACGAGCCCAGAGAAGGTAAGCTCGGTGGTTTTTCATATTTAGAGAGTCTGAAAAAACATAAAAGGAAACTCCATTGGGGTACCTTTTTCGTCAATAGTCTAGTCGGTTTGAAAAAGGGATAAACTAGCACCGATTAGACGTCAATTCAAAACCATTTTAACGAGTGTGAAAAGGACAAGATCACTCAGCTATTTTTTCACTTTTAAGGAGTCTGAAAAAAGCTTAACTATGGACTCCGTCAGGAATGTTCTTCTGGACCATTTTAACGAGTGTGAAAGAATCAGGTCACTCGGTGATCTTTTCAATTTTAGGGAGTCTGAAAAGAGCTTACTATGGACTCTGGGGGGGTTTCTTTTTCGTAAATTTAGTCCCTCAGGCCCGAAAAAGGAATAAAATTATACCTGAGGATACTCTTCTAAAGAATGGGAATTCAATAGAGTATTCCTTTGTTCGTACAGTTGTCCGTCCGGACCGAAAAAGGGGTAAACTACCGTCAGACATATGTGACTTCAAATTTCAGTTTAACGAGCGTGAAAGTTCACAAGATCGCTCGGCAATCTTTTCATTTTTAGAGGGTCTGAAAAGGGCTTAAAAGGAGACCCGTTTAATGAATGCTCTTCTGGACCAATTTAACGAGTGTGAAGAAACAAGGTCACTCGGCAATCTTTTCATTTTTAAGGAGTCTAAAAAGGGCTTAAAGAAGACTCCATGATGGCTACTTTTCTTAGTTAATCTGGACAAGATCGAAAAGCATAAATTCAATCTCGCCAGATGTTTCTTTCAGATCTCAAAGCGAGCTTGAAAAACAACAAAGTTAGCTCATGATAGACTCTTTGTGGGTTGAAGCCTGGCATCTCCTCGGGGGAGCTATATGCTCTGACGAAAACATTGTCTATGGCGCCAGGGGTTCTGGATATATTGATAGGTATCGTTTCATAAATGGTTGCCATATTACCCTTAGCATAGATCTTGTGTGTAGCTAAGGGATTAGTATGACAATACCTATCTCCAGTCATAGTCACGGTGAATTCTCCTGCTTTGATTCGGCTTAATTTTGGGAGGAAATATGATCTGTGATGAAGATCTTCCCAAGGTTTGTCTAGAATAGTCATTGCTTCGATTACTGCTTCATCGGAAGGCAAGACCAAGTCTAACGAATCAGTGGTCGTAAGAGAACCCTGAGCCCAAATAGGCTCTGGAAGTGGATCCAACTCTGGTGCGGGAGTCAGATCTGGGTTAGCTGAAGCTTGCTGGACTAAAGAGTACACTACATCAGCAGCCGACAAGGGCATGTACATGCTGGAGTTCCCTGTCGCATCCATCGTGGCTAATGGGGAAGGAAGAATCCATGGATCCTGAAAGTAAGTCGTGCGGAACGAAGAAACATGAAAAATCTCAGCCATGTGGTGATTTGACATAAACTTGACATCGTGATGAGGAGGTGGGTAATCGAAAGTACCCATCAAAGATGGGCACAACCCAACTCCTACGTTAACGACACCGACTTGAGGATTATCAATCATGGGAACCATGGATTCCCCCAAAGTTGGGTCAGGTCTAGAGAAGGAAAATTGATCGATGGTCACTATCCGACCTTCGTGCGGAAATAATAAGACTCAAAAAACTTTAGTGACCACAGCTTGCATAGCATAAGTCCAACTATGACCTAACAAGATATTGTAGTCGAGGGGGGCATTGACTACCTCTACTTCTATGCACATGGTCTTCCCCCCTAACTGCACAGGGAAAGAAGGAATGATGCCATGTGGTCGGAAAGAACGACCATCGAACGCAGTGAGGGGAGTAGGTGATAGAGACAACTCAAGCTGACCAATGGCTTTCCAGCATGCTAATGACATAACGCAAGTCGAAGCGCCCTCGTCGACCACCGTGCGGAAAATATTCCGTGTAAAATTTTTCGTGGGATGAGCCACTACTATCTGAAACGTGACGTGGTAAGGCAGACGAGGTTTCAAGTCAGTCGTATCTAACATGATGGTACCCAGGTTACAAGTCTCAGTAGAGCCTAAAGAAGTCAACAACGATTTTCTCTGAGCAGGGCAACTTTGGAGGACCTCCAAAGTGGACATAGCACAAGGGGTTTGGGATAAATCTTCCACCACAGAATAATTCTGGGCAGCCCTTGCGTTTGGATTGTGAGAAGATTTCTTAAATGCACCCTTTGGAATGCACATCATCGTTTCTCCCAATGTCTTCTCAATCTGCAGAGGGAGAGATGGGATCTCGACTTCTTTACCCTTGTCAGAGGTGCCTGGTTTACTATAGTCGTGTGCTCTAGTCGTTATTAAAGAATCACCCCTAACCATATATATGTTCATGGAAGAGGAATTATTTGGAGGAGGGCAGCTTTCCTGGCTACCCCATTCGACACTTGTAGAGGCTTGAGTTAAATTTTGCCCATGCTAAAAGGGATTAGTCAACACGGCTTGTTGTTGCTGTGTGACAAACTTTTGGGCCTCTGCAAGTCGAGGACATAGACGAGTCAGGTGGTCTTCCGCACACAAGTTGCATGGATACCTCGCCTTCCATTTTTCCATAGTGCCCTCGCCAACATTATCAGTGGGTTTTTTATCCCCCTTACCCTTCTTGCATTGTTTTTTCTTCCCTTCAGGCTGCTGGAGGGATTTTGGGTTAGTCATCTGCATGGAGTGTACTTCTGACGTTTGGGTAGGAGGAGCAACCAAAGCAGTAGTCTGGCTGGCCGCTAAGTGTTGTATAGATCACTGTTGCAATTGTTTTGTCAATTGCTCAGCGGGCTTGGTTTGTGCCGAACCAACGATACCATCGGCATGTGGTCTGGCTCTCTGTCTAGTTTTATCCAGTATCGATCGTGGTGCATCTGGTAGGATGTTGTACAATAAACCAGACTGAGAATAGATAATCTCAAACTGTTGAGCCCTCATGATGGCATATTCTTCGGAGAAAACCCTAGAAGTTGCGACGTCTTTGGATAATTGCGGTACTAAAGACTTAAGAAACCACTCAAGCAGGAATGTTGGTGGAACTAGTACTTTGATTAGACTCTTTCGACGTCTCCACTCTTGGATATGATCAGAGATATGGTCCACTGTCGTCTATTTGAAATTGGCAAGCAGCTCTATGCCCGCGTCGTATCTCACAGGTAACTGGAAATGGTTAAGGAAGGCCATAGCCAGTTCGCCAAAAGAAGAATATCGTGAGCGATCAAGCTCGATGTACCATTTCGCGGCACTCCCAATAAGAGTGCGTTGAAACAATTGCAACTGGACGGAGTCATCTTTCAATGAGTTAGATGAACACCAAAGGTGGAAAGTAGTCATGTGATCACCTGGATCTTCGTTAGGCTTGGCCTCGAACTTTGGAATATCCGAAGGCAACTTCGTTGGCATAGGAGGCCAATGTGGATCGTGACAAATAGGATCATTTAACAACCTTGTCAAATCAAGCAAGTGTAACATCGCCAGGAATGGTAGTTTGGGTTACTGCTGATAGCCTGGGAAAAAGGGTCCTGGAGTTTGAATGGCACCAGGTTGCCAGGAAAATTTTGGCTGTTGGCCCGGATTCTAGTAGAAACCATGGCCCTAACCAGCGTAAGGGTTTTTCATCTGTGGAGACATCATTGGCTGATTTCCCATAAAGGACATAGGATGTTGGGCATTCATTGTGTTTGACAGAATTTGGGAAGGATTACCCCATGTCGGTCCTGATGGAAGAGGCATAGAAGTTTGTCCGGGGTTCCATTGACTGTGGAAAGAATTACCTCGGAACGACATTCCAGAGGAAGGAACGGATCCTTGTCCTGAGTTCCAAGGTCCTGGTATATGTACCCCCGTCATAGGAATAGTACCTTGCGCCGGAGTAGACTGTCCAAAAATGGGAATGCCCCCAGATGGGAAAGCATTGGATGCGAAAGTGTTGTTACCAAATGTCCCGTTCCAAACAAATGGTTATGAACTTACCGGCGGAGTTTGCGCAGGTGTTCCTTGACTCCCGTCTCCAAATGAACTCGTGTGTGCAGGCTGCCCGGCAGACTGTTGATGCAGACCACCAAGTGAAGGGGAAGAAAGAGAGATATGACCTCCAGCATAAGGAAAAGCATTAAAAGGGACAGGAATTCCCCCAAGTTGACCGTGCAGAGGAGTGTTAGAGCTCCCTTCCCCCAGACCCAAAGTCTGTAAAGTGGAGTAAGTGAGTGCAGGACTTGTACTTGAACTAGGCATATTGTATGAGAACGGAGGGCCTGTCGCACTAGGTGTGAAGGGAGGTGTGGCTGTCGCGATATATGGGGTCGATCCACTGTGCGACGTCATTGCGGTCGAGACCATGTTGGCCCGAAATTTCATGCAGAAAACATAAAGGAATTTCGCTCAATCTATGAGCTACTTATGCTCTAAATGCACTGCAAAAACTTATGAACAAAAAGACTTCTTCCTAGCTATTGATGCAGCAACACAATCTTCAAACAAAGAAGCAAATGAAAAAGAGATAAAAAAAAAAATATTTAAGTGCAAAATGAAGCAACAAAGGGAAAATGTTGACAAGCACAAAACCAAGAAAACAAAATAAAATTATGGCTTAAAGCACAGATCACAAAGAACCAGAGCAAAGACGCACAAAGGAAATCAAGAAAGCACCGACTCCTACGCTTGTCTAAAAACCATAAAACAAAATCTTTCTCTTTTTTTTTTATCTTTTCTATCAACAATCAACTAATAAAGAATAGGCTAAGGGTATGAGGCCCTAACCTACTGACTGTGCCACCCTAGACTCAAACTCCTGAGAGGAGCACTTCTCACCACAGGAGGGGATGACTTCCCCACCCTAATTGAAAAGCACCCAATCAAGCCCGCTACTGTCACTGAAACATGCAAACGCATGCTCAGCTATAACAGGGCACGGGTACCCGCGGGCTGCACTTGCACAGGTCGCGTGTTGTATGAATGCTAAGACAAAACTAAACACAGGCAGCCCAGCCCTGGAAAAGGCCTATGGTATTGACAACCAGAGTCTCTCAAAGGCTTGGATGCTTCTTCTTTAATAGAAAAGAAAAATAATTGCAAATAATAACAACACACAATAAAGCAAACTGAGACAAGACTTTGAACCAGCAAGACTCAGACAAGATCTAGAAAGCCCCCTGAGAATGTATAATTCTGACAGGGAAGAGGAGACTACCTCTTAATCTCTCTGACTCCTACACGCTACTAAAACCTCTACAGCGAGCGTTCAAACGTGGGTTGTAAGAGGTTAGGGCACGAGTTACATGCGTGCAGGCCTTCTGCAGGCCGCGTGTACCTCTATGTGTCCCGATAATTACCATCAAGCAACAGTCAAGGAAAAACTGGTATAAAGAACCAATTTCCCTGCTAGCTCTGACCTAATAGAAAACAGACATGCAAAGAAACAGAAAATCCAATCCTTTAAACTACCCAAAAACCTCAACTAAATCCGGAACACCCTAAAGAGTAAATCCCCAGTGGAGTCACCAATTGTGTTGTTGGGAAATAATACCCTACGAACTAGCAAGCTAGGGTTAGGCTTGCATGTAGATCATGACCTTAAAGAAATCACTTTTAACCTATCACCCCAAAACTCAAACCCCTTTTTCACACACAAGCATGGAAAGGATCTACTAACCTTTTTACTGATGTTTGGTGTAGATCCTCCGCTGCGCTTTGTCTGCTTGCTTGCGCTGCTCCTTCCAAAGACAATCCTATAATCAAGACAAAACACTACGCATGCATGATATTCTTTTACTTGAGGGTTAGAGACTAAGCATAAATCGAATAAATCATATATAACTCATGCATTGGGACAGGAAAAGTATTCTTTATTATTTTCAAGATGAATCAACTTACAATCAATGTTGAGACCAACCACCGTTCCTTGATCATGATCCTGGGCTCCTCCTCTTCTTTGTCCTCCAACTACTTTGCTTTAATTCTCCTTAAGCTTGAGGAAAGTCTAAAGGGTTGGGACAAATGGATTCGTCAATTGGGCAAAGTTTCTTCGCTATGATTTTCCTCCTCCAAATAGTACCCCTACCCCTTCTTTTATAGGCTAGAAGGAGCTAGGGTTTTGGACGAACTCTCGGCCATGCATGGTTGGGAGTTTCAGTTAACTGACCCATAGCTTTTTGTCCCGTCAGAAACTTTCCTGTTTTTGTGCTTTGTTAGGTAAACGCGGGCTATAGTAGGCCTGCCAGTGTTCCAACGCGTGCAGTAGTAGGCCTGTCAGTGTTCCAATGCGTGCAATAGTGATTTAGGGCGCATGTCACTTGATTTAAGAGGATTTTCAAGAGTTTATTCAGCATGGCTTTGGCAAGAAAGGGATATGAGTTGGCCTGATGCCAGGTAAGCATGTGTGGTGCAATTTAGGGTTATAACAAATATCCAAAGTGAACACGCCCTTCTCTGTAATTCCTTTCTAGCCAAAAAAATCCTCCCATCTAATGATGATTTCCCCTTATTTAAAGAGGAGAATCCTCTTAATACAATTGATCATAAAATTACATGTACATACGAATCCTATTCTTAGTCAGATCTAATCTTCTATGCTAGAATAGGATATTCTAATCTCCCATAGCAAAACGTTGTTACAATAGTTGGAATAGTGTTGGGTTGAGGTGTAGCTGTTGCAACCGGTGTAACAACTTCTTTATTTATATTATTGTTATTGTTGTTGTATATTGTTTCAGCATCACAAATCACGGACTGTTTTAGCAATGGGATTTGTGTTATGTTTGACTGTTTCAGCAACATGGTCTCAAGAAACAACGATGGTTGGTGTTGGCTTAAGGTACGGTTGTTGTGTCCAATGTAATAGCTCCTTCTTATTACTGTTGTGTGAATTGTTGTTCCAGCATCGCAAATCACGGACTATTTCAGCAATAGGATTTGCGTGTTGTTGATTGTTTTAGCAACGGGTCTTCAAGCAGCAACAATAATCTGCAGTTCAAATTGTTTCAGCAACTATATGTTTCTGATCGATGGCTAAGTATGAGAGTAATATAAAATTACATGTAAAACAAATTAAACATATAGCAAAGAGAAGAAACATTATATACATTTGGAAAGATAGGTTAAGGTGATAATGTAGGCTTAAATGTGAGTGGTAAAAGGATGTAATGATAGAAAAAAGTATGAACAAAAAGGTACATTATAGGGTCCTAACATCCCCCCCAAATGAAAAGGTTGCATGTCCTTAGGCAACTTCAATCTAAGTTAGAATCCAAATATCGACTCTGAGCGTGCAAATTACTTAAGCAGTAGCTATGAAAAGTGTTGTCTATTGGAGCTCTGAATCCTTGAACGCATTGTAGCCTTTGCCAAGCTATTGTTTCAACCTTCTTGGGAAACTTATGATGAACTTGATATTTCTCTACTAGCATCCACAGAATAGGAAAATGGAACTGATAACCTATCCAGTTTTTAGCACATTGCTGAACACATTTGATGTAGCTAGGTACCCGGGAGATTGTTGTCTCAAGATTGGTAGGACTAAAGGGATTGTGCTCCTGCCTTTTCTCATAAGATTGTTTCCAAAACATGTTATTTTCTTGTAGGGTAGAGATCTCTGTGGATTTAATAAACTGTTGACAATCCTGAAGTACTGTTGTCTGTAGTTGCCGAATATATTGAATCATCCCTGGTTTCTTCAAAAATTGATAATACTCTGCAACAAAGGTGGCAGCATTCTGTGGTTCTAGCCATATCCAGAAAAGGCGGCTATCTTTGTTATGCTTGGTAGCTAGGAAGTCATTCTTCCATGTAATAAGATTGTTAAGGAAGGAGGTGAGTGCCCGAATCTGGATATCACCGACATGAGGGTTAAGGTTAAGTTGTTGGTTCTCAGGGATGGCCTCATTATGAAGATATACCTCACATAGGAGGTGTTGATCAATAGTAGAGGCTTCTGCAAAAGTTCTAACAAAATTTGTTGGATTTAACACTGCGTGGGGTCTACCTTCTTTGATTGATTTAATCTGAAAAAATGTAAGTCGTTCTATGAGGAAAAGAGAGTAATTGGAGGATGGTTTCCTAGCAGCCAACAATTTTTGTGCCAATTCAAACATCAGGAGCAATTTGCCTTTTAGCTCTTCATTATGCTTCTTTTGGGCACGAGACTCTTGGCATGTTTTCTCCAAAGCTTCCCAATTTGAATAGATGTGGTTTAGCCAAAGTAGTCTATGCTCCTGTAGGCTTTTGTCCTGTGTAACAGCAGACTCTTTTTTCCATTTGTCCCTTATTGCTTGCTCATCCCATGGTTGAGTTTGTGTTTCAACATCGCAAGTGATAGGCTGAGGTAGGGTCTGAGTGGATTGTTCCACAAGAGTATGGGTGTTGATCTTGCTAGGAGGGGAAGATTCATCAATACACAATGTTTGTACATCTTTACTAATAAAAATAGGGGCTTCAGATGTAGCAGTTGTTGTAGGCCAGGGTTCATTTTGAATTTTGGAAGGTCTTACTAGTTCTTGTGTAACAACAAGGTTTTCTTCTTTGACTGAAAAATTTGTAGGTGTAGGGGAAGCTCGAGGCATTGGAATTTGAGTTACTTTATAGCCTGCTTGATAATAAATGTCCCCGTATTGACTGCACATATACTCTCTACACTGATTATCTTTTGTGTTTTCCTCTGTAATGGTTGCTATGAGAGCTAGGGTATACAATTTAAGTTCCTTGTCGTAGGCTTCCTTTACCATTACTAGCTCTTTCTTGTAGGCTTCAAGTTCAGACCTTAGGAACTCATTTTCTTGTAAGATAGAGGCCATTGTTGGTTCTGGTTGTTGATATTTCATGGGTGTATTAAGAGGGGTGATTGGTTCTTGTGTAATAGTCACAGCCACAATAGCTAGTTCTTATGGAGTAGCTATAGGATCAGCAGTTGATTCTTGTGTTTCAGCTTCTTGATGTAGAGAAAGTAGTGTTGTGGCACCCTGGGCATTTGATTCCTGTATTTCAGGAACAACATGAGCAGTCGGTTCTTGTGTTTCAACTGTAGTTGGTTCTTGTGTAACAACTATAGTTGGTTCTTGTGTTTCAGCTACTGAATGAGTAGCTGGTTCTTGTGTTTCAGCTACTGGATGAGTAGTTGGTTCTTGTATTTCAACTACTTGATTTAAAGAGAATGATGTCGCAGTACCTTGGGCCTTTGGTTCTTCTGTTTCAGTGCCCATGGGTGGAATAGGTAAAAATTCTGGAATTTGGGAGAGTGGAGGTGTACGAGATTTTAGCAAGATGGGTTGGGGGTTTAGGGCAGTGGCACTAGTGGCTACTCTTTTTGAGGTCCTCATTCGTTTTCCTTGTAAAAAGGAGGGAGAAGGAGGAATTTGCTTCTTTCTTTTTCGTGTGGGTTTTTCCTCAGTGATTGGGCAGGGAGGGTTATCAGGTTTATCTGGTTCAGAATCATCGCTAAGGATATTAACAACAGGAGTAGATGATTCTGGTAAGTTGTGGAGCGGGATTGGTATGTTAGGAGGGTTAATTGGATCAATTGGGTCTGTAGGTAGATTAATACGTATTTCTGGAGGGTCTGGAAGGTTTTGTGGTTGTTGTTCCTGAGGGTTTTTAGGGTGTTCAACAACTTCTTGAGGGTCTATGGGTGAGTTGTTTAGAGGAGGGTTTTGTTGGGAAAAACCCTTTTGGATGAGTAGTTGAGTGAGACGGTGATGGGTGAGGGAAAGGGTAGGATTTTTAGCCTTTTTACAATAATGCGACATATTTCTAAGACATCAGAGTAGATAGTAGGGAATATTCACCAATCTAGCATGTCGTAAATGAGATAACAAGACAAAATAATACTGGTAGACTACCTGGTATTGGACTTCACAGGTGAGGTAGTGCTTGACAAACTCTGTTACTTTCATCCAAGGAGGCGGAAACGAGCTAAGTCGAACACCCCGACCTTTAGGCTCAACTTGTTCTCCTGGTAAGAGAAAATCTTGTTGGGCATTAAGGATAATGTGTTTGTGGCTGAACCAGCGAATGCCAGTGACAGGAAGACCTGAAACCTGTGCTATATCATCCTCTATGACTGGAATCCAAACCCCTTGAACAATGGAATGATATTCTTGAAGATTTCAAGCAAATTGAAGAACCTTTTGTTGATCAAATCCCTAGAGCCTCTGAAAATAACCCAGCCAATCTGCCTGCAGAAAAATTTGATAGACTTCTGGATACAATTCTAACAGGGTTGTCGTGGTAGGTTTGTATCGTATAACATGGCCTCTGTTTCTGGATTAATCCGTAAGTGCGGACACGAACCAATCTCCCTAGATCCACTTGGATCTAGAACAAAACAAGACAGAATACTACTCTTTCCCTAGATCTAGCCTATTGAGTGAACTAAGAGATAAGGGTTATGGACATACCTTATGAACGCTTTCCTTAGATCTTTGTTGTTCCAAGCTTCGCTCCAATGCTCTTGCACCATTTAGATCACAACAGCACAAACCAATCGAAGTAAAGGCAGATTAATATATTCAATAGCTAGTCTATACATGTGATCAAGGAATCATGTAATAAAGTGACATCATCTTTATGGGAAAGGGACATATTACTGTATTGAATTAATTGAAAGTGAAACTTACAACCTGAGCCTTGATTTCATAGGTCTCCTTTCGATGGCTCCTAGCTCTGACACACACACTTGCTCATGCATGAAGAAAATCAACCACTTGTGATGACCTTGATGTGGTCTCTTGCCGCTGCAGCATCAGTCCTTCATACAGGCTTCCAACAATTCTCCAATCAATCTCTTGCTAGCTTGCTTGTTCTAACTTTTTCCATGAGCAATCTCCTCAATATATAGGAGAATATAACTTAGTTACTTGGATAGAAAATGATCCCAAGATATCTGGAATGCCAGTACTTGAACAACCATTCGTTATCCAACTCATTCTTCTCGAAGATTCCCTTCTAGAAGGCTCGAGAACTTCATCTTTTTCCCCTTTAAGAAGATGTTTGCACCCTAGCCTTTGTTACAGTGCGAACTATTCGCACCCTAGCTTAAGGCATCCTGCGAGAATCAGGCATTCTCGCAGGCAAGTATATAGGCAGCCTGCGAACTCCTTCAAAAATATAGTTTCTGGAAGCAAACAGTTGCAACTTTTCTCAGGAAAGTATTCGTATTGAAGAGCTTGATTTTTCTATCATCATGACATCATCATAACATCATCATGATGACCAAAATTGTGGATAACATAATGCCCCCCAAAGTCTGAGAGTGGAATCAGTGACAGTCGACGGACTTTGTAAGCTGCATGTGTGTGTCAAGGACCAAGAGCGCATCTAATCGGAAACCTGCAAACATCCAAGCATCAGCAGAATATAATATGTATCCTCTCTGAGGTAGGCATTCCCATACTCAGATCATAGACTGATGACATCATAAGCAAAGATCATGGCCACCAATCATACACTGTGGATCCATGCAGTCAGAATATAGCATAGCCACCTGAATACACTGTGGATCTATGCGACAAATTTTAGCCAAGACGACATAGCCACGAAACATACACGGTGGATCTATGTGTCGCAAATTATACATACTCCATCGCAACCTGGATCACAAAAATAATATCCAGGGTCTTCAATCTCATCACCCAAAGTACGAATCTAACCATGTGATTACATGTGTCGAAGTCGAATGCGGAAGAAACCACTTGATTACCGGTCATTGATGCAACCGTTAACAAGTGCGAGGGAAATCACCATTGATGTCAATGACTCCCAAGGTACTAAAGTACAATCTATCGACTGTGAATAAATGAAGTGATGTCTAACAATCGACAGAATCTTTCGATCAGGGGTCGATAATGTAAACCCACTGTCGAAAGTGAGGAAACTCACCATTGAGGCATGCAAGCTCCAAGGTACTGAATGATTTCTAAGTCTTAATCCCGGATAATGTGCTGATGTCGACGGAACAAGACTCCTCATAGGAGGGCCTTGATGTATCCCCCATCAATGACATGAAATGAGTAACAGAGTTTGAAAGTGAAATAGAGCATGTGACAATTGGACTTTGGACACAGGGAAGGCCGACACGAAAGGAATGGATAACTGCAGATGGCCGACTCAAAATAGAGGTTTCGAACAGACTGCTCTTGAACATATGAATGACATGACCAAAGATTTGGCAGCATTGACTCAAATACGACACATGGAAAGACCTTGTTATCAAATTGAATGAGAGACAAATGGATTACCCAAACCGGCTTCAGATGATGAATAGGGAGTGTCATGTTCAAGAGCGAATCTTACTGCCAATTAATGTAAAGATGAAACATATCCCTTTCCCAAATTTTCCCCCACCATTTCTAGCAAGTACCTCTTTATTTTTACGCAAGCTTGAAGAGGATCACATATGCTTGTTGATATAATCTCATCCTTCGGACGAGTCCCTCGGAGTATTTTTAATGAACCCTAGGAAGGAGTGGTTCGGTCCGATTACGGGTCTGTCAATGTTTGTTTAATGAGTCCATAGATAGTAAACTCGAAGGTTTTTCAAGATTATAGAGTTTGGAAAAAACACTTAAAAGAGAACTCTCTCAATTCCTTTTTCACACAATAGTCCAACGAGACCAAAAAAGGGTTAAACTATCGCTCGAAGGACGCATACTTCAAATACTTTATCGAGCGTGAAAATAGAAAGGTCTCTCGGCAAGCTTTTCCTGTTTAGGGAGTTTGAAAAGAGTTGAAAGAGAACTCCAGGGGGGTTCCTTTTTCATGTAACCACAGGGAGCCCAGAAAAGGGATAAAACGACGCTCGATCACGTTCTTATGTTTTTAACAAGCACAAGAACGGATAAAAAACGCCCGAGGTTTCATATCAAAACCCCAGAAAACAACCAAAAATATACCACAACCTAGAAAAAATCGTCCAATACCCTTCATGTTCCATACCTGCAAAGAATTTTATTCACTTTCTCATTAGCCAATAGGGTTAAACAATGAACAAATATAAAAAACCCTATTTTTACATAGTGAAAAAGTAATAAAAGTGAATTTATAACATATTTACCATGCCATTTTACCATTTCACTATTTGAGTGCAAAAACTTCAATTTTACCCTCTACCTTCATTGTCGATTTGCGGGAGCTTCAGGGCATCATTCCATGAGCCGTCTGTGGTGATTTGGTAAGCTCTCCATCCTTAAGCTTTGCATGGTTTAATTTCATGATTTAAGTGGTTAAATTTCAAGTTTTATCATTAGTTTTGAAACCCTATGCGTGAAGGAGGGTTCTTGCAGGCTGCCCATACGGGGCCTGCGAGAAGTCTTCATTCTCACAGGTGGGCTTGAGGTAGAGTGCGAGAAGTTCGCACTGTACCTATAAGCCACCTGCGAACAGTGCAGCGCCCAAAAATTTGTGTAATGTTTAGCCCATAAAACCAACTTTTCTCATGTTTTAGATTACTAATTATCTTCATATGGTTGCCATGCAGGTTGATAACTATCACTATGGTGCTTGAATGGAGAGAACGAGAGCATGAGGAAGACAATACCAATGTCGAGAATCAACCTCAAACCATTTCTGCTTTGCGAGATTGCGGTCTCCTGAAGTATTTCCGAATCCCGGGCATGAGAGCCCAAGTGCGATTGCTAGAGTTCTTGATCCGAATGTGGGACCCGGATCAACAAGTCTTCAATGTGGGAGCTCACACCTTGAGCATAGATATCGAAGACATCTATTTCTTGACGGGGTTGTCAAGAGGAGGATCTTATGTCAGTTTGACCGACAGCCGAAGGGGTGGTCTAAAAATGAGCGAGTATTGCAAGCAGTACTGCGTGCCTGAGGCTGAACGTCAGAAAGGGAAGGTGGCCATTTGGGGAGTGACTGATATAACTCTCCGGACCATTCTCTTCACTATTTCTCAGATGGTAGGAAGTGCTGCCCCACATATGGCTCTGCAGAGCTACTTTCAGTATGCCATCGAGTGTACTGAGCCTCGGGTCTTCAACTGGGCTGATGCAGTCCTACGCAGTCTTAAAAAACAACTGACCAAAAGCAGGCGTGGAGATCTAAAACAGTTCGGGTATGGATTTGTTTTGGTATCCTTCTTCTGCGAGAGGGTCCCGGTGTTTAGGCTTCAGGCAGATTGGCAGTTTTTGGGTCTCAGGGACCCACGGATGTTACGATGGTGCCATCTCATGGCTCGACATGTGGCAGGGCCTATCGTCAGGTATGATGATCGTTTCTTCGACTGGCTTCAAGGCCAGGTGCTGATGATATAGGATTACGCCTATGTTGGCTTGGATTTCCGTGGTGATCCTGACCTTGCATTGCCTGAGGATGCACAGTGGGGGAACCTCGGTAAGAAGTACACCAATTTTAATTTTTTAAATGTTTTTTTTATTTTTGATATATTTAAATGTTTTTTGTTTAAAGACTTATCCGAAGACTAACACCAAAATTTTGTTGATAACGCAGACGTTGGAGCATATAGACCAGCTGGTAGTTCTCCTGTTCAGCGTCGAGGAGAGGCAGTGGTAGCAGTTCCTCAGTATGCCGAGGACTACTTGACAGTGGAGCAGAACTTAGAGGGCCTTATGGCAGATGTTCCAGAGATTCCCCTGGAGGAGATTCCACGACGCGATCAGCGTCACACTGTGGGAGTCTCGGCCTCTATGTGTCGACTGCTCCACCGAGTAGCTAGGACCTTAGCCTGTTACCATGAACATCATTAGTGATGTCACTTTGTAGAAGCCAAGAGCTTCATTTTTGATATTTTGGTCTTCGGACAACCTTTTGTAAAAACAAACTTTGATCATTATATATATACATGGTTTCTACCGGCTTACTCTTCATTGTGTACATTTTAATGTGTTTGATTTATAAATTGTTCAAATGTCTGTCCAATACATAATTAGCTAAAGCATTTGTTAATGTATTAAGACGTCTAGGAATGTGTTGATATTCAATGTGATCAAAATATCGTTTCAAGAGGCGAATCCGCAAATATACTCTTAATAAAGTAGGACTTCGAATAGAATATACATTACTGAGCTGTAGTACTACCAACTGCGAGTCCAGTCGGACAACCAAATGACGAATTCCAAGAGAAATAGCATCAACCAATAGTTCAACAACAGCGCTATACTCTGCGATATTATTGGTTGCTCGGCCGAGACATATACCTCGTAGAGATATGAGTTCATTTGTCGGGGCGTAGATTGCCCAAGCAACAAAAGCTAGGTTCTGAGTACTACGACTAGCTCCATCAGTGAAGCCAATATAAGGTAGCGAATACTCCGACATATGACAATCAAACACAACACCACGTAAGGGGAGAGACAGATAACGTCAAAAGCAAAATTAAAGTAACACACACACGCAGTATGATACATAAAATACAAGTACTCATGCACAAATAACTTATGCATAGTACTTCTTTAAGTACAACCCATTCCTGGGTTCACTCAAAGGCACACCATCATAATCCACTAGTTCATATGCTCCATTTTCTAACACTTTGCTGACAATATAGGGACCACGCCACATAGGTTCAAATTTCCCGGCTCCTAAGACATCTTTATCTTGTTCATACAGAAGAACAAGATCTCCTTCAGAGAACACACGAGGCTTGACATGCTTGTCATATTGTGCCTTAACGCGCTTCTTTTGGGCTTCTATTACTAGAGTGGCATCACGTTGGGTCTCGTCTAATCGCATCAAATATAACAGACGTTCTTCTTCGGCAGAAGTATTAGGTAAGAGCTCTACAGCTAGCTTCAAAGAAGGTATTTTGCATTCTATCGGTAGAATGGATTCCATGCCGTAAACTAAACGAAAGGGTGTAAATCCCGTGGCGGTTTTAACCGATGTCTGATACGCCCACAATGCTGAAAACAACATCGTGTGCCAACTAGTCTTATGTATTCCTATCATCCGTCGAATCATTGTTATAAGAACCTTGTTGATAGCTTCGACCTGGCCATTAGCCTGTGGATAATAAGGTGTTGAGTTGTCATGACGAAGGCCCAACTTCTATGTAAGTTCTGACATCATGTAATTCCTAAAATGACTACCGTGATCGGTAACGATAGCCTGAGGGACACCGAACTAAGTGATGACATGGTTGAAAAGAAATAATGTTGCAGTCTTCCCAGTATTATCGAATGTCGGCATTGCCTCTGCCCACTTTGTAAAATAATCAACTGCTACAATAATATAGCCATGCCCCCCGACCGAGTGAGGGTGACATGTCATAAAATCAATGCCCCATTTAGAAAAAGGACCTACTGAGACTACAGGGTGAAGGGGAGCGGGATGTGACCGAATCTTCTGTTGATAGGTCTAGTAGGCATGACACTTCTGGACAGCAGTGATGCAGTCATTGAACAAAGAAGGCCAAAAGTACCCTGCACGTAAGATCTTCTGGGCAGTAGCATACCCAGACATATGACTGCCACACGCTCCTGAATGGCAGTCATTCAAAGCTTTCTCAGCTTCGTCAAAAGTCAAACAACGTCGGAAGACAGAGTCAATGCCTTCACGGTAAAGAGTATCACTGAGGATAATATACTGACGGGCCTGATAGCGTACACGACGTCGTTCATTATTGGACAAGGAAGGCCGGAAAGATTGATTTTGGAGATATATAATGATATATTCGTACCAAGTGTCATCAGTACTAATAAGGAAAAGCGATTCGTCAGGTAACGAATCAATTGCTACATTTTCCGTGGCAGAGTGGGGGAAATCACAAATTAGCTCAGCAAAAACCAAGGATTTCTTCGACGTGGCGCGATCGAATTCCAAGTCGAACTCCTGGAGAATAAAAATCCACTTGGATTACTTGCCCCCTAGCAATTGACGGGTCAATATATGTTGCATGGGGTTACAATGCGAAATCACGGTGGTTTTTCTAGACAGAATATAGTGACGAAAACGTTGAACTACTTGAACAGCAGCCAAAGCCAGTTTCTCAACATGTTGGTACTTGACTTCTGTTGGTGACAAACTTCTACTCAAGTAATAGATAACATGTTCATCATGGTTATCATCCTCTTGAACAAGGACCATGCCGATGGTATACTCGGAAGCAGCCAGATAAAGAAAGTAATCCCTACTATAATCCGGAGGGAAAAGAAGTGGAGCCCTAGTGAGGGACAACTTCAAGGTTTCAAAAGCGTTGTTTGCAATTTTATCCCAACGAAACTCGGAATCTTTCTTCAAAAGACGTGTGAAACCACGAGTAATCTCGGCATAATTCGGGATGAAACGACGAAGAAAGTTTTCTTTCCCCTGCAAAATTTGTAGCTGGCATAGTGAAGAGGGAGGAGGAAGATTGAGAATTGCCTCAACCTTGATAGGATCTACCCAGATCCCCTGACGTGAAACAATGAACCCAAGAAGGCGGCCGGATTCTACGCAGAAAACGCATTTATGTGGATTTAGACGAATGCGATAGAACCGACAACGAATGAAAATAGCTCGGAGATGATTAGGGTGATCAACTCGGCATAGAGAATGAGCCAGAAAATCGTCCAAGTATGGTTGAACGATATGCTTGATATCGTGAAACGCATAAGACATGGCACGTTGAAATGTTGCACCTGCGTTCTTCAGACCGAAGGGAAGTTTTCTGTAGGCAAAATTACCCCAAGGACAAATAAAAGCGGTTTTGTGTTGGTCCTTAGGAGCAATATTAATTTGGTTGTTGCCGGAAAATCCATCCATGAGGGAAAAAATTTCACTACCGGCACAGTCATCGACGATCTGGTTGACGAACGGGGTTGGAAAGTTGTCCTTAGGACAAGCTTTGTTGATATCCCGATAATCGACATAGACACGTATACTTCCACCTTTCTTATCAATCGGCACAGGGTTGGAAACCCACTCTGTCAAAGCCACGGGGTAAATAAAACTGGCTTTAAGAAGTTTTTCAACCTCAAGTTTAATGGCTGTCGCTTTGTGTGGATGGACAGGACGGAGGCACTGTCGTACTGGTTTAACTCCGGGGTACATTTTTATCTCATGCACAACGATAGACGGGTCGATACCTGGCATCTCTTCGTAACTCCAGGCAAAAACATCTCGAAATTCCTTAAACAAAGCAGTATAGGTAACAATTTCTTCCGGAGAACACGAAGCTCCAATGTGAACATTTTCAATTATCCCAGGTTTCATTGAAATATCGATGGGAATCGTAGGAGAAATATTACTTAGGTTCCCTTCTGTGAACACGTCACGTGTAGATCCAGTAATAGTCATTGTGACAACAACAGTCGACAGAGTCGAAATCCGTTGGTAATTCTCGAGAGTGTGTTGTTCCAGAAACAATATGGAACGATGATGCCCATCGTCCCAGGGTGTATCGACCATGACGGACATGATCATCTCATCAGTGGGAAAGACGACATGGAAAGGATCAGGAGACAACTCCTCCAGAGAGGGCATAGAGGATGTTGCCGATTGAATTGCATGATACGCAGACTCAACCGGACTTAAAGGCATAACGTTGCCGAAACGAGCTTGATCTCTAGGATCAAGGACTATCCAAGGGTCAAAAGACACTGGAAGTTCATGAGGAATGGCGGAGATCATATTAATCAAAGCCACTGACGAGCGTAGAATATCGGGTGGTGGTGGCATGGGAAAAGTACCCATCAACGAAGAGTCTTTCAAAAGACCGACTCCAACATTCTCATAACCCGGCGGGGTTTTAGCTATGAATGGCACATTTCCAGTGCGAGTATCGGAATTAAAGAAGGCAAGTTGATCAAATGTAACCACTCTTCTCTGGTGAGAGAATCGTAGGACATGGAAAAGTGTTGACACTACAGCGCGCATGGAATCTACCCAGCTACGTCCAAGAAGAAGATTATAATCTAAGGGAGAATCGAAAACTTCCACTTCAACTTGGACGGTCTTACCTTCTAGAGTGACAGGCAATGAGGAAAGGACGTCGTAAGGCTTAAAATCAGAGTCATTAAAGGCTTTCAAAGTATTTTTTGATTCCGTTAAGGGAGGAGAGCCAATGGCTTTCCAACAAGTAAGAGGCATTACACACATAGAGGCCCCCTCATCTACAACTGTCCGACAAATGCTCTTGTCAGCAACAATAACTTGTATCTGAAAAGCCAGTTGAGAGGGAAACCTTGGAACATGTTCATCCAAGTCAAACACTATCAAATTTGAAACAGTAGGGTCAATTCCACCTATAGATTTCAACAGACCCCTTCGTTGTACAGGACAAGATTGAAGGACTTCAAGGGCAGACATCGCTGAAGGTGCTTGGGCCAGATCTTCCACAATACTGTAGTTATGGGCTGCACGAGCGTGAGGGTTGAATGTCGACTTGCGAACAACACCTTTTGGGGGTCGTAGTATTGTATCAAGACTCAGTCGTTTGAGATGAAGAGGATCGTTCGTAGGTGGATTTGGTGGAGAGGCTGGTACCAGATCAGGAGGTAAATCATCAACCTTCTCTTTAGAAGAAGTATAGTCTTTAGCTCTAGTCGTGATTGCAACGTCACTCTTCTTAGAATCACTGGTGCACATCAAAACATATGATGTGGTAGAAGTATAGGGTTGGTCATGAATGACCAACGAGGCCTGTTGCTGAGACGGGAAAGGTTGGGACAAGACAGCTAGTGTAGGTGGTTTGGGAGTTCCTTGAAGGAACCTGGAAACTTCGGCACATCGAGGACAATCCTTGGTATAATGATCGTCACCGAAGATAAGGCAAGGGTACCTCGGTTTGTGTTTATCCCACTCTTCAACAGGAGCATTTGTAGTTGGTTCATTTGGATTATTATTCTTACCCCCCTTATTCTTGCCTCTCCCCTTCTTTGATTTATTTTTTCCGGTCGGTGTGGATTGAACAGCGTTCACCTCCGAAGTCTTACCGGTGGGAGGAGCAGGAGACGGGGCATTTTGAACATTAGAAGAATTGGATTTCAGGGTTGTAGTTGAAACAAACTATGAGTGGCTATGAGTGGAACCAATCACACCGTCAGCTGCATGCGAGGCAGCCAAAGTAGTAGATGTACTGGAACTACCAGGACGAGGTAAATCAGGCAGTAAATCATACAAGGTTCCTGTTTGCGAATAAACGAGATCAAGATACTGAGCACGACTAATAGCCTGTTCTTCGACGACAACACCACCCATAGCAATGTCTTTACCAATTTTGTTTAGGAAAGACTTGGTAAACCATTCTGCCAGTAACTGATCAGGAAGTTCAAGTTTAATGAGACGTCGCCTCCGTCACCACTCATGAATATGATCGGATATATGAGTGCTCGAGCTTTGTTTGAAGGAGGTTAAAATATCAGTTCCGGTATCATAACGGATCGGTAACTGGTAATGTGTTAGAAAGGCCATTGCAAGGGTGTTGAAATTCGAAAAGAAACCTCGTGGTAATTCAATGTACCACTTCGCAGCAGCACCTATAAGAGTCTGTTGAAAAAGACGTAATCGAATGGAGTCGTCCATCAACGAATTGGACGAGCACCACAAATGGAAAGTCATGACATGATTATTTGGGTCCTCTCCCACCTTCCCATTGAATTTTGGAATGTCCAATGGAAGCTTTGCAGGAATAGCAGGCCATTGGGGAGAGTGACGAATAGGATCATTAAGAATCCTAGACAAATCTGGCAGATCCAAAGTAGCAAGAAAAGGCAACTGCCTATTCACTTTTGGATACTGGTGACTTTGGGGTGGAATCCCTGTCGGTAGACCAGTGGGACCGTATGCGGTCTACCCCCAGAGGGAAGACCCCGGTTGGCATTGTGGTGGTTGAATAGGATAGTAACCCCAAGGATTTTGACCTTGAGTCTGAGTAGTGACTTGAGGTTGAGTAGTCTGACCTGAACCCCAAATAGGATTAGTCACACCTGGTTATGGTTGGCCTAGAGTAGGGACAGGTTGCTGCCCCCCAGCACTTTGAGGAAAGTTTTGCAGAAGTTGATTCCAATACTGGGCCAATGCAGGAGGTATGTTTTGTCCTAACGGTGAGGTTGGTCCCCTGATCAAAGGGACAATTCCGCCCGAAAGTTGTGTACCAACCATAGGTTGGGTAGTAATTGTGTTATGTCCGGGCAGAGGAAAAGGAAATGTACTACCCTGTCCACCCACAGGATTGTGCAAGTTGGGTGCAACAGTCTGGATAATGCTACTAGTATTAGGATTGCCAGTAGGAAACTGCGGGAGTGTTGGGATGAAATCGGGAATAGGGTGCCCAGGAAACTGAGGGCCACCTGGAGAACCAGCTAGAGTTTGTGGAGGTGTTGGATGAGGAACATTCAACAAAGGATTCAACGCGTGGTAACCAGGGGGTAAATTTGGGCTAACCTCAGGAGTGCGCTAGGTATTAATAGGAGCAAGAGTAGTTGCAGGAATCTCGGTTTGGACACTCGTAGTATTTGCGAGATGGGCCATCTCGGGAGGAAGAAAAAAACGGTAAGTGGTAGTTTCGGGTGTAGTCTCTGCCTCCGGAGACACAGGAGGGTTGATTTTGTAGACAGGGGATGACTCAGTACCAAACAAGACTCGTCGGAAATCACCAGACCAAAAAGGGTCTTGGCCTACTACACCGTGAGAAGGCCCACCAGTCGATTCAGAGGATGTAACAATGGTTTCGTCAAAAGGATTTAATCGTCCAACAGGTCATTCACCACGACGAATGCGATAATCCTCTATGGTATTGGTTATTCGGAAATCCGCA
>ML817213.1:155169-165483 GCA_009831015.1 Picea engelmannii | reverse complement strand
TAACAGACTTATGCCCTGGTGCAAGCTCCCACACATAATTGTGGGTATACCCTCCAAGGAGCCCGAGTGAGTTTGATCAACGTCGATTCCAGGTACCGTGAAGACTTTCCCCTCCACAGTCACCTTGGGTAAGAACCTAGAGAAAAAAGCCACTAAGGTCACCACAAACAACAATACAGCCTGGGGGGACAGTCGTCAGTCCGATCCACACGCAAGGGCGGGGTATCTAGCCCGAAACCAACTCAAAGTCTTCCACGCATAATTGTGGGTATACCTCGGAGTGATCCCCTTAATACGTGCAATCTCTACACCGATGTCAACAAAGCAGGGTTAGTAACTCTGCCAACACCAATGCGACCTAGTGCTTAACCCTTGTGTTAGAAGGGCGTCCCAGAACAATATGCTGCCAATGGATTTTACACTCCCTAACTCAAGATACTATTGTTTGTTTTTGAGCTTTTAGAGAGTGTGTCTCTCTTCCTACTCCAAAGCACTAGCCTAGCTAATATGTTGGTGTAAAGAGCCCTAGAAAAAATTACTAGATTGATTTTAAGATTACGCAATATTCTTAAAGTCTTGTTAATTACTCAAAGGCAACGAAGGCGAAACTCATGATGTGTGACTCTGACCCAAATAATGCAAGGACAATGATGAAATATAATCTTTTTTCATTCCATGAATCCTAGTTATGGGAGAGAGAGAACATTTTCTGAATCCATCTCAATACTACAATGCAAATGTAATGCACAATTTTCTTTTAGATGCCAATGCAAATAACCATTTATCAATAAACAATCTCTAAATGTCTTTTTTCAATACTTCAATAAGCTCTTAAGACTTGATTTTACAATGTTTTCAAAATGACAAAAACACAAACTTGAAAGAAAACTTATGGTTCACTTTCCAAGAAGAACTCTAATCAATGGGAAATGAAAATCAAATCACACTCAATCAAACAAAACAACCCAACCAATTCTTTCAATGAAAATAAAAACAAAAACCAAACCAATGAGTCTTCCCAATGCAAATGAAAATGTTCCTTCAAACCACCAAGCAAAAGAGAAAACTACAAGCACTTCACTCTCTACCAATCCCTGGCTCTCAGCTAGTTAGACACATCTAACTCCAGAAGTCAAAGAGAAAGAAAATTCCAAACAAGGCCAAGAAAAGAAAGTCAAGTTATCAAAGGCAAGAAAGACCTAGAAACCCTATATCTCTCCAAGCAAGCAAACTAAAGCAAGAGAGGTGTAAGTGAATGATCCAGTAAGCCAAAAAGAGACAAATCAACTGTTCTGAGCAATTGACAAAGTCAAATCTTGATTTCAAAATTTTTCAAAATCTTGCTCGCAGGCAAGCCTTGGACACAGTGCGAGAATATAGTATTCTCGTAGGCCACTTTGATGCAGGATGTGAACAGTTCGCACTGGAATATATATGCAGAGTGTGACCCTTCCTAGTTCTCGCAGGCTGTCAATGGGTACAGTGCGAGAATCCCTGAAACTAATGAAAAATTTGAAAAAGCAAGTAAAATCCAACCTGGCTTATAGACCCAGAAGGTCTCTCAGGGTATCCTGAGGACTCAGAGACTAACAAATCCAAAGAATAAGGCAAATAGAGAAAATGGCCACAGAAAACTCAAAAACCAAAAAGACAAAGGGATAAGATCCCCAGTATGGTCGCCAATTTTGTTTCTGGATTAATCTGTAAGTGCGGACATGAACCGATCTCCCTAGATCCACCTGGATCTAGAACAAAACAGGACAGAATACTACTCTTTCCCTAGATCTAGCCTATTGAGTGAACTAAGAGATAAGGGTTATGGACATACCTTATGAACTCTTTCCTTAGATATTTGTTGTTCCAAGCTTCGCTCCAATGCTCTTGCACCGTTTAGATCACAACAGCACAAACCAATCGAAGTAAAGGCAGATTAATATATTCAATAGCTAGTCTATACATGTGATCAAGGAATCATGTAATAAAGTGACATCATCTTTATGGGAAAGGGACATATTACTGTATTGAATTAATTGAAAGTGAAACTTACAACCTGAGCCTTGATGTCGTAGGTATCCTTTCGATGGCTCCTAGCTCTGACACACACACTTGCTCATGCATGAAGAAAATCAACCACTTGTGATGACCTTGCTGTGGTCTCTTGCTGTTGCAGCATCAGTCCTTCATATAGGCTTCCAACAATTCTCCAATCAATCTCTTGCTAGCTTGCTTGTTTTAACTTTTTCCATGAGCAATCTCCTCAATATATAGGAGAAGATAACTTAGTTACTTGGATAGAAAATGATCCCAAGATATCTGGAATGCCAGTACTTGAACAACCATTTGTTAGCCAACTCATTCTTCTCGAATATTCCCTTCTAGAAGGATCGAGAACTTCATCTTTTTCCCCTTTAAGAAGATGTTCACACCCTAGCCTTTGTTACAGTGCGAACTATTCGCACCCTAGCTTAAGGAATCCTATGAGAATCAGGCATTCTCGTAGGCAAGTATATAGGCAGCCTGCGAACTCCTTCAAAAATATAGTTTCTGGAAGCAGACAGTTGCAACTTTTCTCAGGAAAGTATTCGTATTGAAGAGCTTGATTTTTCTATCATCATGACATCATCATAACATCATCACGATGACCAAAATTGTGGATAACAACCTCCCATAGCTAACAGGTTACTAAAATGCACAGTCAGAGAGTCAAGTAACCGCTTCTAAGCAAAGTAAGTTTTGTGGGTGAAGGCATGCAAATGGTGGTGAAAACAAACAAAATGATGGGTAAAAAGGAATGACGGTAGTCAGTTCGTGTGAAATGATGGCATAAGATTTTGATATCCCCCTCCCCCCCAAGTACGGATAAAATAGTGACTTTAAGTGAATGATAATAATGAGTCAGGATCTTCTCATTAGCCATAGTTCAATTGTATTTACATATAAAGTTTACATACCTCATCTTTACCTTTGATTCATACTTCAAAAAAAATACAGTGCTTGTCCATAATAGTTTTGCAGTAACCATGAAAGAGACTTTGGATTTATTAGAGAAATTGTATCAAGGGTTTGTTTAATTATGAGAGAGGGTCATGAAAGGAAAAAATGTAGTATGAAAATAGGAGAATTGAGAGCGAAAGAGTTGAAGAAGATGTTTTTATTGACAGGGAATGCTAAGAAAGTGGTGTTTAAGCAACAGGAAAAGAATAGAGAAATGTTTGTTAAAGAGTGATGTTTTAACAATGGAAAATACTGTTGAAGAAATGGTGTTTCAGCAATGGCGAAATATTGTTGAGGAGTGGTGTTTCAGCAATGGGAAAAAAAATGAAATATTGTTGAACAGTGGTGTTTCAGCAATGGGAAAAAGGGCGAAATATTGTTGAACAATGGTGTTTCAGCAATGGGGAAGATGGGAAAAATGAGGAAAATGTTGCTGGAAAGTGATGTTTCAGAAATGGGAAAAAGGGCGAAATATTGTTGAACAGTGGTGTTTCAACAATGGGGAAGATGGGAAAAATGAGGAAAATGTTGTTGGAAAGTGATGTTTCAGCAATGGGAAAAAGGGCAAAATATTGTTGAACAGTGGTGTTTCAGCAATGGGGAAGATGGGAAAAATGAGGAAAATGTGGTTGGAAAGTGATGTTTCAGCAATGGGAAAAAGGGTGAAATATTGCTAAACAGTGGTGTTTCAGCAATGGGGAAGATGGGAAAAATGAGGAAAATGCTGCTGAAGAGTGGATTAAAGAAAGAGGGAGAAATGCTTCACAAAATGAAGCTTGGATCTTCTTGAAGTAAGATCATCCTTTCTTAGTAGGCCTTTTCTTTGATCGATAATCTGCAAAAGAATCAATTGTAACATGTCATTCCTTGACAGGGATTATTAGTAAAAGAAATTTAATCTAATACTAAAGGAATTAAATTCAAAAAAAATAATTGCAATGAGAGGTAGGAGGCTCCTCTAAAAAGAGATAATGTGAATCTGCCACACATGTGGCCTTAAAATCTTCTTTGGAAATGGGGTGCTGGTACAGACAGAGCCGATGAACATTCACTAATAACAGTGTTTTAGAGTCATCAATTGTGAGGAGACTTATTGTTCCATTGGGGAAAACAGTTTCCACTTCGTAAGGTCCAAGCCATCTTGTACGTAGTTTCCCTTGAAATTCTTTAAACCGAGAATCATACAGTAAAGCCCAGTTACCTTTTTGGAATTGCTTATGCTTGATGGTTTTTTCATGTCATTTTGATCTTTTTTGTTGAATAATAGTTTCCTGATGAGTGGCATCTAGTCTTTTTTCATCCAATTCATTAAGTTGTTGCAACCTCGTTGTCTGTGCATCATTCAAATCAAGGTTAACAACTAAAGTAGTCCTTAAGGTTTTGATTTCAAATTCCACAGGAAAGACAACACTTTTTCCATAAACTAATTCATAGGGGGAGAATCTTGTAGTATTTCTCCAGGTAGTTTTGTAAGCCCATAATGCTTCAGGGAGCCTGTGAGACCAAGCCTTTATGTTTTCCTTCACTGTTTTTGTGAGAATGGCTTATATTAATTTATTTTTACTTTCCACCTATCCTTTGGCTTGGGGGTGGTATGGTGTATTCATTCTATGATGAATATGATATTTTTGAAAGGTGGCTTTAAAACCGTGAGAAGTGAAAGGAGGTCCTCCAGCTGTGACTAATTCTCTAGGCACTCCAAATCGGATGAAGATGTCTTCAAATAGAAAATCTAGAACTGCTTCTTCAGTAGCTCTATGGAGTGCTATAGCTTCCACCCATTTGGTCATATAATCTGTGCAGACCACTATATGAACTTTTCGATTGGATGGAGGGTTAATGGGTCCTACAAAGTCTAAGGCCCATCTTTCAAATGGTTTGAGTACTACTTGGGGATTTAATGGAATTTCATCTCTATGATTAGGTTGACCCATTCTTTGACATCTATCACAGGCCCGAACATATTTCTTTGCATCTTTAAAAAGTGAGGGTCAATAATAACCCATCCTGAGAATTTTATGTGTTGTTCTCTTATCAGCAAAATGCCCTCCACAAGGGCCATCATGACAAGATTTTAGTAAATCATAAACCTCATCTTCTCTAATGCATCTTTAGATTTCTTGATCAAGTCCTATGTGGAAAGGACACCCACTTATCCAACTATACCGAGCACTTTGTTGAATGATTCTTCTTTTCTCTCGGTGGGATAGGTGTGGTGGTAACTTCCCTGCAGCCAAGTAGTTAGCGATGTCTGCATACCATGGTGAGTGAGCAGATACTACAAATAGATATTCATCAGGAAAGGAATCATCTACTAGGTTATTATCATCAGGTGTTAACCGAGAAAGGAAATCAGCAACTGCATTTTCTTTTCCTGGTCTATCTACAATTGTAATATCAAATTCTTGTAATAATAGTAACCATATGGTGACTCGAGAATTTGTGACAGGTTTGTTCATTAAATATTTGATAGTTGAGTGATCAGTATGGACAAAAGTAGAGTAGCTAGTGATGTAATGTCGAAATTTATTAATAGCATAGATAACTAATATAAATTCCTTTTCGGTAACTGTATAGTTAAGTTTAGCAGGAATCATATTCTTGCTAATGAATTAAATAGCATAAGGGAGATGATTTTCTTCTTGTCCCAAGACAACTCCTATTGCAGTATCTGAAGCATCAGAGGATATATGAAAGGGAAGTGTCCAATCAGGCCCTCTTAGAATAGGAGTTGTAGATAACTGATGTTTGAGTGTATTAAATTCTTCCTGGCAAAGATTAGTCCACTTGAATTTATCATTTTTCATAAGTAACACAAACAAAGGAGAATCTATTTTGGAAAAAAAAATGATAAATCTTTTGTAGTATCCAGCATGTCCTAGGAAACTTCTCACCTCTGTTTGGGTTTTGGGAATACGAAGGTATTTAATGACATGTATCTTGGATGGATCCACTTGAATTCCTTGAGATTAAATAAAATGTCCAAGTATTACTCCTTCACTCATCATCATATGACATTTTTTTGTACTTAAAGAGAGGTGGGCTTGTATACATCGTTTAAGTACTTTCTCAAGGTTTTGTAGTGCTTCCTCAAAAGAGACACCATAAGGGGTAAAATCATCCATAAAAATTTCCATAGAGTCATTAATCATATCATAAAAGATTCCTATAACTGCTCTTTGAAAGGTTTTTGGTGCATTACATAGTCCAAATGGGAGGACTCTATAAGAAAAAGTTCCCCATGGGCTAGTAAAAGTGGTCTTATCTTGGTATTGGGGTGCAATTTTAATCTGATTAAACCCACTGAAACCATCTAAAAAGGAGAATAATTTATTCCCTGACAAACTATCTAACACCTGATCAATGAATGGTAACGGAAAGTAATCTTTTTGAGTGGCTTTATTTAAGGCTCTATAGTCTACACATACTCTCCATTTCCCATTTTTCTTAGGAACTATTACCAATGGGGAAACCCATTCATTGTCCGATATAGGATATATAAACCCTACATTAAGCAATTTTTGAAGTTCCTCCTTAAGAATTTCTCTTAAATTAGGTTTCATTCGTCGTTGAGATTGGCAGATCGGTCGACAATCTTCCTTGATATAGATATGATGAGTACATAATTCGGGAGAGATTCCTTTCATATATGTATAGTCCCATGCGAATGTTTCCTTATCTTCAAGAAGTAACTTCATTAATTGTTGTGTTTCAGCAACTGTCAAGTTGGGGTTTATGTTCAGTGTTTTGCCAGGTTCAATTTCTACTGGTATACTTTTAGAAGAGATGGTGGCTAATGTTTGAGGTGGGTTTTTAGAGTTAAGGTTTTCCTGGGTATCTGACTCCAAAAGTGCAGTTAGTTGGTTATGAGTTTCTGGAGTCACAAAGGAAGGTTCACAAATAAAATTATTAATTACTTCATCCTCAGTGGCATTTTTAAGGCTTAAGGCTTGTCCGATAGTCAAGATAGGTTGAGTAGTTTGATCATCAAATTCCACCCATAAGAAATTGTCATTATTAATCAAGGGTGTAGCGGGAGGGTAGAGGGTAAGTTGTTTAGTCTCATATCCATTGGAAATTGTCATTGAACTAGATCTACAGCTGATAAAAGCATATGTTGTGGCTAGCCAAGGCCTGCCCAAAATTAGAGGGTGATCCCCCAACTTTGTTTTAGGTTGTAATACCACAAAGTCAGCTGGATAATTCTAGGATTCAAATGGAATGATTAGGTCTGCAATGACTCCTTCCAGTTTGATTGTAGAACAGTCAGCTAATTCTAGAATGGTTGGGGTATTTATAATTTCATTCTTCAGTTGTAACAGTTGTGAGGTTTCAAGAGTCATAATATTGATAGCAGTGCCTAAGTCTACCAGAACTTGAGGAATTATTGTTTTTCCAATTTGCACTGAGACGATAGGATGGTCGGGATCACCATATTTAACTAGAGGAACTTTACCCGACATTAGTGCGGACAAATCACCCATGACATGAAGTGTGAGGGGATCTTTAGTTTTCCTACCAGGTTACTTAACAGAAATGTCTCGCATAGTTCTGGCATAAATTGGTACGTCTCTTAGTGCTTGTAATAGTGGAATTTTGACATAAATATTTTTTAATTCTCCTAGAAGATTGAAAGCAGGTGGCTCACGCATTTTAGTCAAAGCTAAACGCTCAGGGAATGGTGGTTTTGTTGTTTCAACAATAGTGTTGGAGGACGATTGTTCCTCTTTAGGTACATCATGCTTTTTTATTTCTTATTTATTGGAATCAGAAGAGGTAACATCATCAATGATAAGTTCTACTATTTTCTCAGATCATAAATGAATATCATTGCATTGCGCAAGGAAAAGAGAAAGTATAGGCTAGTTTTGAATATCAATGCACTGCACAACCTTATTATTGGGGTTAGGGTTAGGTTGTAAAGGTAGTTGGGGCCTCATAATTTGATTGTTCGGTGGAGTACCTGATGGTAAAGAGAGTGGTTGCAGAAATTGTGATTGAAGTTGAGGTAATTGATTTGGGAACGGGGGTTGTTTACCTCTCCAATTTGGATTCCATTGGTTAAGGTAAGGTTTTTCTTGTGGAGGCCAAGGAGTCCACATTGTTGGGTCTACAAAGGGAGGTTTAGTTTGTTTCATGGGTGGGTAATTCATTTGATTGAGGGGTGGGTGTTGCATTTGATTAAAGGGAGGGCAATTTTCTTGATTAAAAGAAGGATAGTTATTCCAATTATTAGAAGATGTAAATGGCGTATTAGGATTCATACCTTGTCCCCGCGGCTGCCATTTCCTTATCTATGTCAACAGATAGACAGCTTCAGCTTCTTCATCAGTTGGTTGTAATGTTGCCTTGATTCCTGGTAAAGAAGGGCATTGTTGAGTTTCATGATCCTTATCACAAATGGTGCAGATTGGATTTTAGTCCAATGGGCATTCCCTTCGTGGGTGCTTATCTCTGCATTTGGAACAAAAGATGGACAGAGTTGCTTCTGCTTCGGCTTGTTTCTTTTGAATCTGCAAGGTATCAATTTGTGAAGCAAAAGAGCTTAACATTTCGGTTTTAAAACCCTCAAGTAAATTACCTATTTCGGCTCTTGTTGCTCCTCCACTGGCTGATTTTTGAACTCTTGAAAATGTGGTATCCCTGTTGTTTGATCTATACCTTGCATCTCCTCTTGAACATCATTTACATAAGTTAACAATTTCATCATATGATTCTTTAGATTTGTCCCCTTTTCCAAGCATATTCAACATATCTAGACAGTCATCCCTTACTCCTTTTAGTAATATTGTTTTAAGAATATCTTTACTTACATCGGGATGAATGGATCTTTGTAGATTATACTGTAGCCTTTCCACAAAGTCCTCCAAATCTGCATCCTCTTTCTGTATCATCTTGAATAGTTCCTCTCTTTTTTCTCTTGTTCGGCAATAGTATTGGTATTTGTGCAGGAATTTCGGTTTCATCTGATCCCATGTTGTGATTACATGACCTCCAAGAATGTCTTTCTTCCTCCCCTTCCTCTACCCCTACCACCTGTAGGGTCAGTTTCTTTGGGGTATCTGCGTCCTCTCATGCAATCTCTATATCTAAAAGAACATAAGTGCTTTTGAAATCTATAATTGCCTTCCCCGGCAACAACGCCAAAATGTTGGTCATTGTAATTTCTTATTAACTAAACAATCAAGTGTTACATAAATTGTCAACCCAAGGAAGTATGTTTATTTCAAAGGAAATCACACACTGTATATGCTCATTCTCAAAAGAAATCTAGAGTTGTAGTAAAAGTACACTAATCACACCTTGCTTTGAACAGACTGGAGTTCTATCTTGAATTATAGAAAAGCAATTTATCTATTGCATAGTTTGAGATTGAAGGAAAATAATTATCAGAAGAATCCTAGATTACATTAAGAAACAACAACCTAGGAAAAGAAATCTTTCAGCATACTACCAGGAAGACTAACTATTTTGTAACAGATAACAGGACCCTATTTCCCAAAGCACGAATCTTCAACACCTTTCTCTGACTATCACACTTTCATAAACTCATTACCAATCAAAATGATTGACAAGTACTGAAGGCTAACTATTTTGTAACAGAGAACGGGACCCTATTCCCCAAGCAGGAATCTTCAGCACCTGTCTCTGATTATCACACTTTCATAAATTCATCAAGAAGAATTACCAATCAGAATGATTAACAGTTACCTAGGAATGAATTGTATGAAAACAATGTAACAATCAATAAAGCAGAGTTTCATCAAAACATAGTTTAGTAAAGTAGAGTTTTAGAAAAACAGAGTTTAAACAAGGCGTGAACAAAAATAATACTAACACACTATGGAACTAATGGGTGAATCTTGTGAAGAAGGTGGGCCCTCTCCTTCTCACAAGATTCCCTGAAAATGAAAGGAACTAAGAAGAAATGCTCAGAATAATCTTGTATTCATCTATCAATTGTATCATGTTACAATATCCAAAGTGAACACGCCCTTCTCTGTAATTCCTTTCTATCCAAAAAAATCCTCCCGTCTAATGATGAGTTTGCCTTATTTAAAGAGGAGAATCCTCTTAATACAATTGATCATAAAATTACATGTGTACATATTGTTTGCACTCTTTTCGTCGATGTGTGAGCAAAAAGTGAGTGCTTACATGCCTACTTGGGCTCTGCTAGGCATGACAGCTGTGATGAAAAAGGTTAGAAAGAAAACAACTAAACTATTAACAAGAATTAAGCAAAAACTAAATAAAAACATGAGCATGGAAATAAAAATAAAAACAAATGAAAGTGGACTAATGTCACCAATAGATAGG